>CAXIWF010000235.1:0-27346 GCA_964036045.1 Eutreptiella sp. 'Long Island Sound 2002' | reverse complement strand
ATCAATGTCAAGAATTCCATCTAAGTCTTCTTGCCAGGTTGCTTTCAAGATCTTTGTGGCACTATGAGGTAATCTTAAATGGGGTGGTGTAAAAGAAGTCACGACTGCCAGTATCGTCATAACGAAAGTTATGGTGTGTGCGATGAACATCGTTTCTGCAAAATTTTAAAATGCGGTCTTTCGAATAATATCACTCAATGTTACTTCGAAGTTTTAGATAGAGCCCTGTGTCAGATTAGTCAAATAGCTCGTATAGTATTCTTCATAAATTACTCACATTTGATGTGTTCAACAGATGACTAATTAGTACAAATCTACGAAGTAATTCCTGTGGAATCCAGTTGACTGATGACTGTAAGTTGCAGGTAAACTTATGGGGTTTTAGGAAATGTTCTCGAAACTGCTTTTTCTGCCGATGAGTCAGCAGAACTTGAACTTCAAGATAAAGGGAACCTGGGACAAACGTGTTTTTCCAAGTAAAAACAAGTTTGGCTGTCTGTGAATCAGCTATCAATACTCGCACTGACTAATAGGAAGAGCAACTCCAAACTTGAGGCCCAATCTTCAATATCACTGTGCTACCGGTAGTCACAGTACGATACTACGTACTATCGTATACGGTACCGGGTACTACTCAGTACCGTATTATTACTATCCTGGCCAAATTTGGCCATGATACTACTTATAGTCGGTAACAATGAAAAAGAATGACTCGTGTATCATTAAATTGCAATAGCAGCGTCAGTCTAGCGCACACAGCGTCAGGTGCCACATACAAGCCGCTCCTGGTAATTAAGGGCTTGAACCCTGTGCTGATATCTTATCCCTTAAGAATGTCAGGTTCTTGTCTGCTACCTGGGTCAGGTGGTGGTCCTCTCCAAAGGCATCTCTGCGGATGCGGTGAGACAGCTCCAGGAAGGGCAATGCCTTGGCGTACTCCCCGTTGTGCACGCACATGACACCCAGGTTGTTCAGCGTGACAGCCGTTTCGGGGCTTTTCTCGCCATACACTTGCTGTTCTATAGAAAGAGATTCCAGCAGCAGTTCCTCCGCTTCTGCAGGTCGACACATAGCATCTAATACTGAGGCTATGCTGTGCAGTGAGTTTGCCACTTGCAGACTGCGCTCGCCATATATAACCTGAATAATACGCAATGTCATAGCAGCGGTACCGCAGCGGTGAATATTGTAAAGATAAACACAATGAAATACTAAAATTATACATATTACGAAAAGACGGGTTGCATGAAATATCATCTTCAAGTGTTGATGGTTAACCTTTTTAAGTTTCAGACATTCTTCGTAAAGAGTTTTTGCTTCTTCTAGATCGCCTGTCTTCTGGCAGCACATGGCTAAATTTCCTATTACTTCCGCCGTCATTGCATCCACCGTTCCGTGCTCCTTCAGCATAGCTGCTTCCATTTCTATCTTAGCACTAGGAGCTTTGTGGAAGACTCTATCCTTCTTCAAAGCTATAGATAAAGAAGATATATTAGGGGGCTGAAACTCGTCCTTGTGCACCAGCATCCGACGTTTCCTGACTGCCTCGTTCAACAGTGCCTTCGCTTCATTATAACGCCCTTCCGCAAATTCAATTACACCTAAATTAGTCAGCGCTGCAGCGTGGTGATGATGGTGTCCGCTATTATCAGCGTACTCTTTTAAACTTTCCAATGCCTCTTCATACTTTTCTTTCGCTTTCTGATAATCCGATGATTTAAAAAGTTCGTCGCCCTCTTGAATATTCTACGAAACTCAGGAGTGATACATGATTATAAATAAATTGCACTACTTCAAGTATTAAAAATTGACTATCGCGTCCGATGTACGTGGTTGCATGCGCGATGGATGGCCTTGAACTGAATACGGCTGCTTCCGTAAATAGCTTACCTCCTTCGCGACAACACTTTTAGATGTACTTCTTTCCCGGCTATGGTGATGACTATGATGATGATGGTGCTCTTCCTGGCCAACATGTGATGGTTCATTCTCAGATCGATTGGGTGACTGTGATTGGGGTGGCCTGGAATGTGAATGTTCGCCAGAATCATTCCTATGGAAAACGTTAAAGGAACTGTGGGTCCCGTCACTTAGTTTGTTTCCCATTCTTATATCCCACAGATGGACAGGCTAGCTGAACAAAAACAGTGCACGGATGGTATTGTTCAATTTCGGAACAGCTATTTGCATGCTGATTTGATTCCATGATCTCTTCCAGCGCAAAACCAGAACAGCTCCAGTCAAGTCAAAAAATATAAATGAAAATATGGATGGGCTTCTTGAAAATGTTGAAGTTGAACTTGCAACTTTATGATGGGGCGGAAACTGGGAAATGCGGGCGAAATTTACGATAATTTAGAAACACGTCGAGAGACTCTAGAATTTGAATTTACAGTAAAATATTCCTATGCGGTTCCTCGCTCACTTGGTACTAAAATGTCCTTATTTGCAGTCCTTTCCCACCGGTGGGGTAGGAATCGCCGCATTCCGCGCCCCAGTTTCTTTTCAAGGGGCCCTTCCTTACGCACAAAGTTATTTGCCCGCCCGTTCAGTATACTATTGGCTCGTGGGAAATTATCATGGTCATCATTGACTAATAGTCAAAAACTTGCTGTGGAACATCTTGGCTGGGGTAAGCGGCAGTGGAACGGAATCGATCACTTGTCTGATCTTCCGGCTTGGAATAAACTCAGTTTATCTCAGCAAGCAGCTGTCCAGCATGGGTTATCGCTTACTAAAGATGAGTATGAGTTAGCTAGAAGAAGTTTACGTAATTCCCACAAACAAGAATCACAGCAATCAAAATCAACATCTTCTATGTCCCAAAGTATATCCTCATCAGTAGCTTCTGGAAAGAAACTGCTTTCGGCGATTCCATCAATTCCATCAATGCCCAAAAGTTTAGCGAGAGCTGCTTGGAAAGCGGTACAGTATGTTGCGCCGATAGTAAGTAATAGTCCGAAGACATCGCGCAGTATAGCTGCACTAGCTTTGGAAAGTTTTCCTACCTTAGTGGATGCTATGGCGGACAAAGTATGTCTAGAAGACCGAGTGGAAACCATATTGTATCTAGATGATAGTGGGTCCATGCATTCCAAGCTAGGAATGGGGCAAAGTGTGCTCTCATCCATGGCATCATCATTGCAAGTGAGCACTCGAGTCATTAAGTTTGGAAGCAAGAAAACCGTTCTGGGGGTGCGCGATGATTCTTTCAGCACATCGCTGACTATGTTCGGATGGAATGCCAAAAGTGGTAGCACGTACATGTGGAAAATGATCGAGGATGACATCATGGGTCGATATAAACCAGCCCAGAATGGTAAGCTGCGGGTAGTTGTAATCACCGATGGCTATGATACAGACTCTCCCGGACCATATAACGGCATACGTGGCATGGATCCGATGATGAAGCAGCTACTCGCCAAGAGGTACGATATTGAATTTCACATTGTAATACTTGAAGATCCGTTTAGTTCATTTGGTAGCATTAGCATTCAAGATAAACACGTTCGGCGGTACGAGTCGTTGGCTGCTGCGACTGGTGGAAGTGCAGTTAAAATATCAAATATTTTCCACCAGGATGATCCGAAAGTGCAATCATTTTTAAGAACACTCGAGCAGAGCAGCAGAACGGGTGTATTGCAGCAGTCGCAGCGGGTCCAGCGGCAGCAGCAGTACCTCGACGATGCACGCAGGGGACGAAAGGAACACTTAGACTGGGTATCTCTAATGCCACCCCCTTCATCGACCAAAACCTAATCTAGCCCCCTAATAGGCCGTCGGCCACGCCTACTTGTAAAGAACTAATTCCAAGTACCAAGCTTAATAACAGAATCTGCTTCATCTGTTATCGTCCAAATTAGAGTAAGAGGAGCAAATAATATTTTGAGTATAGTATAGTGCGCGTGATCAACTGCAGAAAACTGCATCGTTTCTGACAAATAACGATTTAATCGTTCCTATCAGCATCACCGAAAGAATTAACACACTAGCAAATCTTCTATAATAAATAGCTTAAGACTTTTTTTACCAGCCCCAAGGAGGTACCCAACCGAAAAATATCACCACGCCATGCTCAGCTGGCAAAGCATCCCTCAAGAACCGAAATACACAACGTCTTGTCCGCATTGTTGATAGTTAGGTCTGCCCGTCTAACTTGGCACGTTTAGCCTCCTTCTTCTTATTAACCATGTCCTGCATCCACGCCTCGTAGGCTTCTCGCTTCCGTGTAGAGGCATTTTGTGATGTTATGCTGCCAGATGTTGCTATTGGTTGTGCAGGCACTGGTCGTGGTAAATGTGCTAATCCAGTTGGTTCTCTGCTATGCTGCTCAGCATTATCTCCAGTGTCACTAGGCAATGGAACCCCTGCGACACCACCTGTAATGTGACTGCTGCTGTGAGTGGAGCCTTGAAAAGAAATATTTTTTTCTGAACGCCACTTAGACTTGTTTGATTCTGCTCATTAGTTATTACATGCTGTTCATTGTCCCTGTATCCACTTAGCTGTTTTGGATCCAGATCTTGAGCAGCAGCGGTAGCAGTAATGACACAAGTACTATTCACCTCGCTAGTTCCGAGTTTCAATGAGTCGGAGGAAGAAGAAGAGCTGCTGGCACTGCTACTGTAACCTCTGTCGTCGCCGTTGCCTCCTCTACTCTCGCCACTAACATTACGCTTCGGGCCCGCACCAGGCTGGCAGCAGCTATGGGACGGGACTGCTGATCCAGACGGGTAAGCAGACGCTCTGCTGAAGCTCCCCCTTCCACTGTGTATAGACTGTCTTTGCTGAGCATGTTTCCGACTGCCAAGGATAATTGAATTAGGTGTGTTCTGTGAAGCAGACTCCACTGTTGGTTCTCCGGGGGCGGAGATAGTTACCTAGAGATACATATCAGGCACATCAATCACATCAGATACACCAGTCACAAAGCATCATATAGTTTTAATTATTAAAACTGTAATATGTCAGAAAAGTAGTTTACATATAGTAGAAGGCGCACAATAGTTTGCCATCTATGTCACAATATACACAACTCAGTGATTTGGGGAAATGTTAATTGTAAGGTCTCACATTTTTCATGTGGTCGGCTATCGACTTCAGCTGCGCTCCAGTTGCTTCACTTAACGTCGCAATGTTTGCCCTGTCGAACTTAACCTGGATAAATTAGAATAGAATAGTTTGAAATAGAATGGAATATAGTTTAAGTTAATAACCGTGGGTGGTTTTGGTCAGCAGATTATATAGAATCGGTTAAAACAATGAGTAAAATCACAATACAAAATCCATCGGGCTGCTGAGTGAATTTACTTCTTTGATTGCAGCGTGTAGATAACGCAAAGAATATAGCGAGATACAAGGTACTCATAATCTCACCTTGAGCTTTATAGCAGCAGTGGTGAATGCAGCACATTGATATACAGGGCTGTTTAGGTCTACGTATTGTCGCTGGTTGATATCAAGTCTTTCGACGTAGTTTTTCCTGTACTGAAGCAGTATCTCCTCCGCGGTCTTTATTATATCTGTACTATACTGAACAGATAGTATATCAAGAACTTTGGTTGTACTCCAAGAAAGGTTTAAAGCTGCTTTGCATGTTTGAATGAAACGTTGGTAGTCAGTCTTGTTCCCACATGTTAGTCCTTGCAAGCGCTGTCTATCGATAGGGTGATTCATAATACGCATGCTAGATCTATAGCGATTATATGTCGACTACGATCTAGCTTACCGAATGCCCCATTTGGCAACTTGATGTTCAAAAGCCTAATAATCTCTTTGCATTTGTCAATCAGCTTGGGAGTGTTAGGCTTTAGGCCGATCGACAAAAAAGCTGTAGAGAGCATTGAAGTGGGATCCATACTTGACTGGCTAACTGTCGGACAAGTCAGTAATAGAATGCAGAATGGGACCTCTCAAAACTAGCATACAAGTAACGAACTGAATTTCACCTTGCAGCTTTATTTATATGCTACGATACGTTACGAAAAGCCAATGCTGGGATGACAACAAGACTTATTGTCTTTTGAAAATTTCACCTGTAAGTTAGTGTGAAATTTTCAATTTCAAAAATATTACTGTACTGTATGAACGGAAAGAGCCTTTTTGGGGATGCTGGGATTCGGCCGTTCGCAGCTCTGTTTGTTGTTCTGGTGTTCCAGTGTTCCAGCAATGTTGTTTGGAAACGGTTGTTGAGTGAGGAGTGTGGGAGTCATTATCTTTTAAAAAACTTAGAGATAGGCGTGTCTAAAACAGCTCAAGCGTGTTAGAAAATGTCTTTTCCCCCGTACCCTGCGCTCTTCTGTTCCCTATCTGTGTGGTAATATTGTTGAACATCTACGAATATTTCGTGGTAACATGTCAGAAGCGGGAGCAAACGTCGTCATCGCGGAATTTATTCTGCTTGGCGTGCTGTGCTTCTTTCTTGTGAGATATTATGCCGCACCAATGGTTTCATTTGATGTCATTGTGGCAGTATATACGGTCTATATTTTGGGGTTTGCGGGGATCCTGCTTCTCCCCTATGACCTCTCCGTAGCCATAGTTGATGATAGTAGAAGCACGATCATGCAAGGTGTCTGGATGGTCGTATATTGGAGGTAGTCATGAAGTATTACTATTGCTGGTTTTGGTTCAATCGTATTGCCTATACTTATGGTATTTCTTTTTGCAAAGCTTTTGTCTTGAAATCTCTGCATCTGTTCTTATTCTATCCGTGTATGACACGCCTATCCTCAGTACGTTCCTATTCGCGTGGGTCGTTATGCCCATCTTGATGGACTATCACGGATCAGGACATTTCACATTAAAAGACAAAGTACGTGATCGCGCTTTCTAATTTGCTATTTAGTTTGATCTCATATTCTCATGGTACATATCCTCCCTATCCTAACTTTGTTTGTTGCACAACATGGTCTCCTTCAAATCCGCGACCTGGCTGCACCGTCCCCCCTCTTCCCCCCTCCCTCCACTCCCCAACTTTCACCCTCCCTCGATAGCTACTGGATGCCATATATCGCCTACTTCGCACCTGGGCTATATTCCTTGTTCTGGGCGTCAGTTACATCATATATATGGTGTCCACCAGCGGTGGCTCATTTAAAGAAGTCATTGGCTTCGTAATGGCAATGGGAAATACCTATGGTGCGTTTCTCATCACCTTCCTCATGGGAAATGGACTCGTTGCGGTGCCTAAGCAGCTGTGGCAGATGGCGGACAACGAACGAGAACTTATGAATTTGTACATGGCGGTACGTAGATTTGCTACTTTGTTTGTGTGATCCAACATTGCTTGGGTGCAAGTATAGACTGTTTTTGTCACGAATGGTTGTTGTTGCAATAGAATGCTGTTTGTTGGGAATTCGATCTTTTTTCTGGTAATTTATTGCACTCGTACAAATATGTGTGGTACACTTTTGGCATGGTGTGCACAGGCTCCGTTTGTGGAGGATTCTTATCAGGATGCTCGCTATGAGCTTGAAGACTGCGAGCTAGAGGTACAGAAGCTGGTCGATATAATCGAACGAACAGGTCTCGATTCTGCTTTGGCCCAAGATATTAACAAGTATGTCACGGTCCTCAGCCACAAAGTCAACAGCTTCAAGTTCGATCAACGGTCAAAATCACGCAGCTATTCGTCCCGGGCAAAACGGGCCGCCGCTCTTCCGCCACAGGAAGAGGTAGATAAGATAACTAACATGGCATATTTAGTGAGGCTTCACCAGCGCCTGATGATTGCCCAGCTGAAGGCCAGAGCGTGCGAGCGGCGGTGGCGAGTTCTTGTCCAGGAGTGCGATAGATGCCAGGTAAGGATGCGGTGCAGACAGTTTAGTGGGGTTGGAACCGCTTTAACTATAATGGATCCGCTACGGTGTTATGGTCTTCCCCGGTAGCTATGACGAGTGCTGGCTATTATTATAACACTGCTCAATGTAAATGCAAGGTGATACTGTGTGTGTTGTATGTAGCATCTTTGTCAGCCCTTGTATATGTTTCGTCTTTATTGTGCTTGGGTCATGCGATACCACGCTCACTCTCTCTCAACAGACGCTCAGTAGTGGTGGCGACTTGTCTCATCATTATGGGGAGTGGTGTCCTATGCCAACTGACACTGACAGTGGTAGGGGTGGGGACAAGACATGTGTCGGTCGGTGGCTGTGCTGCGCGAGCATCATCTCCAACAGCCACGTGTATCGCACCATGGTGGTCTATACCAACAGTCTCTACCTGCTGTGGCGCACTCGCTTCTTCTCCCACTCATGCCGCGCAGCAGCCGTGCTCTGCGGGCTAGGCAGCTTGCTCATCCTCTGGTGCGAGCTCGTCATGTCCTCCAACATGGACTCTCCCATCGGCCTGATGATGACAGCCTACTCCTACCAAGAGCCCTCCCCTGCAGTGGTGCAGGCCGTCTCCTTCATGGCCCTGGCTTATATGTCCATTTGCACCTACTCGCCCTTATTCCGCATCAACATTGGCTTCTCCTTCCGACTACAGGGACCGCAGCAGTCTCCACCTTCATCCCTAATTTTCAATGGGAAGTTCTTATCTAGGCTCCAGTTCGCATTAGGCTACAATTTCCTATCGGCGATCAATGTATCAAGGTAACAAGAGGTTTGAGAAGGAAATAGAATCTTGCCGTAGTGTGCAATCGAGTAGCATTGTTAGTGTGTCCATAAAGTAGCACCATCATTTCGTGTACTTTTTTAAATCCTTCTCCGCCACAGTTAAACCATCTATATTGTTTATATCTCCTTCTTATTTTCACTCTCTCGCTCTCTCTCTCTCCTTCCAATGTCCCTATGTAATTACAACACAACAACATGGTTTATCCCTATTTTCCTCCCCACCCCTTCCCACCCCACCCCATAATCTCATCTCCAGAACCTCCAAGACCGCGTTCAGCCACCTGTTGCGGCACATCAACATTATCCCGCTGTTCGGCACGAAGTTCTCCACCTACGTGCCGCTGACGATGATCGTGATCGCGCTGCTGACCTTCTTTGACAGCTTCGAGCGCGCCGTAAAGTTCATTGGGGTTGAGATGGAGGAGTCGGTCAGCATGTACGGCGGGTACTCCTGCGGACGCATAAGAGAGGAAGACATGAACCCGGAGATGCAGGTGAGCACTGTATCAGGAACTGTCTCAGGAACTGTCTCAGCAACTGTCTCAGGAACTGTCTCAGCAACTGTCTCAGGAACTGTCTCAGCAACTGTCTCAGCAACTGTCTCAGCAACTGTCTCAGCAACTGTCTCAGGAACTGTCTCAGCAACTGTCTCAGCAACTGTCTCAGCAACTGTCTCAGCAACTGTCTCAGCAACTGTCTCAGCAACTGTCTCGGGAAGTATCTCAGCAACTGTCTCAGGAACTGTCTCAGCAACTGTCTCAGGAACTGTCTCAGCAACTGTCTCAGCAACTGTCTCAGCAACTGTCTCAGCAACTGTCTCAGGAACTGTCTCAGCAACTGTCTCAGGAACTGTCTCAGCAACTGTCTCAGCAACTGTCTCAGCAACTGTCTCAGCAACTGTCTCAGGAACTGTCTCAGCAACTGTCTCAGCAACTGTCTCAGGAACTGTCTCAGCAACTGTCTCAGGAACTGTCTCAGCAACTGTCTCAGCAACTGTCTCAGCAACTGTCTCAGCAACTGTCTCAGCAACTGTCTCAGCAACTGTCTCAGGAACTGTCTCAGCAACTGTCTCAGCAACTGTCTCAGCAACTGTCTCAGGAACTGTCTCAGCAACTGTCTCAGCAACTGTCTCGGGAAGTATCTCAGCAACTGTCTCAGGAACTGTCTCAGCAACTGTCTCAGCAACTGTCTCAGCAACTGTCTCAGCAACTGTCTCAGCAACTGTCTCAGCAACTGTCTCAGGAACTGTCTCAGCAACTGTCTCAGCAACTGTCTCAGGAACTGTCTCAGCAACTGTCTCAGGAACTGTCTCAGCAACTGTCTCAGGAACTGTCTCAGCAACTGTCTCAGCAACTGTCTCAGGAACTGTCTCAGCAACTGTCTCAGCAACTGTCTCAGCAACTGTCTCAGCAACTGTCTCAGCAACTGTCTCAGCAACTGTCTCGGGAAGTATCTCAGCAACTGTCTCAGCAACTGTCTCAGCAACTGTCTCAGGGGATACTTTCTGTCCACGCGCCCACTTTGGGGCTCCACCCACTACAACCTTATTTTCCTCTATTGCCCCGCATCTCATCTCCGCAATTATAAATGCCGATAAATCTGCATTGTACTCAATTGAATGGATGGTTAAACCCTGAAACTTTGTTACCTTCATTCTAACCCATCATGAATATAATATGCGCGCAACCTTATGTGATTGACTTGCTGCTTTTATACTGTCTGTGCATCGAGCAGGAAAAGATAAAAGCTGGCAAGACAATCGTCGCGAACGCGATAAAGCACATGCTGGCACAGCATCCCTCCTCTAACAACCTCAGTGACTCCAGCAATCATTCCTCTCGCTCTTCTAATTTAAGTGGCAGCGCCTCCGCAGCAAACACAATACCCTCCACTCCCACCATTGGAGCTGAGGGTAGAGGAGCTGGGGGTTGGCGCGCGGGCGCTGGGATTGGAGCAGTGACGATGCTGCAACGCTTTGTGGGCAACAGCACGCCCGAAGATTCCTCCGGCCGCATTGACGATGACGATATCGAGCTCAGCAGCAACGGCAGCAGCAGAGCTCGAGGTGTGGACAGCGGCGTACCACCGTCGCTGTTTTTCTCTCGCTACGATCGGCTCCCACAACAGAGTAGTAGTGACCACAACAGTTCGCACGGCCTTACAGGTGGTAATAGCGGCCTCGCAGGCTCAGCGTATAATCCAATGATTAGAGAGGCCAGCATTGGAGATGGCAGCTCCGCGAAAGGGGCAGCTGCCAAAGCACCATCAGTGGATCTTTTCTCCATCAGCACTGACGAAAACAATCAAGTATATGGAGGCAGATACACCGACCTGTGAGCCTCGCTGCACTGGGTATTGATGCATTGTTGTATAGTTCAACCTTACTGTGAGAGTAACTCATCTTGCCCTCAACACTCATCCTCGTAATTCTATTGCTGTATAAATTTAGTACGAATAAATGAAATGTTTGCGCGTTCTTTAAGTGTAAGACAATGTTCATAAAGTGAATGAGGGTGCCAATGAGGACAATGGGATCCCAGCAGGGATCGAACGATCCGGTTTACCACCAGCGTCACCACCATCCCGGGTAAAATGTTCGAATTTGAAAGTCAGAGTCATTTGGACTTGAAGATAAGTTATGCTTTAATTAAATGAAGACTGAAATCATGTAAAGTTCTGTTCCTACCATAATGTCTATTATACCTAAAGGCAACACAAGCAACACATTGTGGTGGCGAGAAAATGACTTTATGAAATTCGGCAAGGTGATAAATTGGGTAGATAATGTTCGAATCTCATCATTTCACACTGTGCAAGAAAAACCTTGGGAAAAAGGTGCCCACCACCCCGTAGGTCATAGCAATGACACCTGCTACTACATGTGCATGTCTCCACATTACACAGTGAGCAAGGTGAACGAAAATGTTTACGACGAGCCATTAAGTTTCTCGATAACGAATTCGTAGCTCAAGAAAATTAGTGCGTGGAGAGGAAATGCTCTAGCCAGGGCAGGTGTTAGACCTCTGCTCCTCCATGATGGCAAATAAACACGGTAACAAGATTGCATGGTGGGAACAACAACAACAAAACTAGCGAATAAGCTGCGAGAACAAAAGAAAAAAACACTACCGTGACATTAATGAAGGTGGACGGGATGAGTTAGCTAAGTATTGTTTGTACGGCATACTTTTCAATTGTAAGAATGGGCTGCTGTAGTTTTAATACAAAATAAAACATCAAGTACTATAAAGGGGATTTATAAAAGTTACCTGAAGAACACCTGTGGTCCATGCTCCGCATAAAGTTGGCGGGCGCAGCCGGCGATACCAGCATATGTCCCCTGCGGTGCTGTCTGCATGCGTGACTTGATCACATCGAGGAAGTAGAATGGAGGTAACCACTGCACCGTGCCTGCAGTGCCACCCGCCAGCAGGTTCAGCATCATGGGATCTGGAATGTACTGCAGTGCTCGGGCAGTCGATACCAATGGTACGTTCATTCGAATAGAGTTCGAGGCAACAAAAAATCCGAAGCATGAAGCGCAGACCACCCATACCGAACGTGGATAAATCATCAGAGAAGGCAGTGCCATTTCGTCGATGGAAAAGTAAGAGGGAAAACGCAAATAATAAAACACCTTTGCATGCGATTCTATATAGAAAAATTATTAATTACTATATTGCATAATAATCTTTTGGATAACAAAAGAAGAAAAAAATGGTCAATTTACCTCTCCATAAAGTTTTTTGCAGATGTGGTAGGTGGGATAGTACGCGGCAAACTGCGGCACTTCACGCAAAAGAGTAGAGCTGGTTCCTTGGAAGAGACCGTTGCGCCAGCCCTCGCGACGCACGAGTTCTATGACACAGGCGCCACTCCACGAGTAAGGACTGCGCCCGCTGCCAATGCCGCTGCTGCTGCAGAAGCCGAGACCCGCCGCCTGTGCTTCTCGGACCTACATACGTATTACCGTGTATGGTACAAGTATAGTATGTGTACAGGAGATATGAATACACAGCACGTTTAAGTACATTACCATCATGCACAGGAATAGCAGAAAATAGTCAAATGCAAACAGGCACTGTTATATATATACACAATATATTTTCAATGTGGTGAGTGGAAGTAACATATAAAATCAATACTCAGCAACAAGCTCGTGCAACAACTGGTCGCGAAATCCTTCAGTGTCTCTCTCATACAACGTGCACATTGCATCCGAAGCGAACCAAAAAGCTTTATATATAGTTCAGACCTCTAGGACGATTTCTAGGACGATTTCTATCTTGATACGAATTAATTTAAAGTATCATAATTCAAAGTAAGTTACCTGCATGACGCTTTTAACGCGCTCCACTACCTGCCGCACGGGTGTTTGCATTGCCCCCGTGAATGCGCCCGCCAGTACCATTTCAGATATTAGAAGAGGTGTCTGTTGCTTCTGCAGTCCTCTTTTGTATTCACTAATGGCGCGGCACGCGTAGCCATATGAACTGTTATTATAGTCGGTGGCACAATGATTGCAGTACAATTGACAACGATACACGGCAACAGTAATATAAGCTTGCACTTACTGAAGGCTTGGACGGGGTTAAGATAAACGATCTATCGAAACATGATGGTGATACAAGTACAGCACAACTAATGCAGCTGCACTGCATCAAATATTATTGGGTTTCCATTACTAATATGAATACCGTACCTGAAAGAAACTGCAAAAGTAAGTCCGAAACCCAACGCTGGAGAAGCAAGGCCCCTGTATATTGAGGTATACCCACTTCTTTCGATCATGCTCTGCACCACGTGCAGAGAATTTTTGTACCCTGAGTAGGTCTGCATCCTCATCTTTGCCGTATCTAGTGGGCTGAATAAAGATAGGGTGAGTGGTAAGTGAATTTCTGTCAGTTGGTATGGGAAAACAATTAAACAAGGCCAACACGAGATGATTTTTAATGACTTTCAAAGCATTTGATGCAAAACTTACTACACAAAGCTGATTCCTATAAATCCACTAATTTGCCCAGCAATAAACTCATTCAAAAATGATCCTTTCTCCATGTTCCAGATCGGGTGCCAAACCGGGTCTCGAGCCCAGAAATTAATTCGTCAACAAGAACTGACTCTACTTTAGCTTGTTTTTTCTTTCTGTTTTGATGAGTGCAAATTTAGAGTCTTAATTGTAAATTAGTTTAGGAACGGATGATGCCAAAGGTAAACTTGCAAGAAATAGGCCAAATTTTGTCCAGCTGGATCTTTGCGAAAATGACGCAACAGAACTTTCCTGCGGCAGGAAAGTTCGGAATTCAGAATTCAGTTTGTGCTTTTTGATGTTTATACAGTACTGCATTGCATGATAACTGGATAACGCCAATTAATATACTCGCGGAACGGAGAAACTTCAGAATTTTACTGTATATGGGACACAGCAAAGCAGAATAGTTCAAACTCACGGCAGCACCAACAGCCAACTGCTGGAATCCTGGGAATCATTTAAGTTATCCCAGAGGTAAATTTATCGTTATAAATTTAAATATAAATGTTACTCTCCTTGTAGTCTGTACTACAAGTAGATGATTTCCAAGTGGCTTACCAAAACTTAAAGATTTGGGAGTCGTGTAGCGCAAAGAGAAGGCCACTTCCTTTTTGCATTCGGTAACGAAGTAGGACCCCGGTTCTCGTTACGATGATCGAAATAAACTTGTATCTCCTGGTCATTCTAGTTATATGCATATTGCTATGGTTAACATTCACGAAGGAGGATGAGAATGTTCTAATCAAACGATATCTTTGGAAATTTAAAGTATATGCAAGCAGTGTGGCATTCATGTTCCTTTCCAAGGTTGTAATCATGCTCCGTTCTGATCCATTTCCTGTATGCATTGTCACAAACTTTACCAAATAGGTATTTATTATTAATTAATGCTCAAATTTACCCAATTCGAACGTATGATAGGACAATAAAGGAGTGGGCCCAAAGAAGAACCCTGATCCGGATACTATAGTGGTGAGCTGTTGTTATTGTTCGCCATGAATCTCCCTTCGAATCTGTGTAACGCACCCGCTATTATGATGATGGAAACATTTTAATATAAATTCACAGGGAAAAGAAACTGGCAGCAAGACCATTGTCTTCCTTAGACATGGTGAGAGTGACTGGAATCATATTTTCAATAAAGGGATTAATATCAACCTGTTGGTGAAATTAGTAAAGGCCATGTTCCAGGAGATGACTATTCTTTCCAGCAACCATTCGTACTTTCTGGACTCGCCACTGAACTTCGAAGGCATCGATCAAGCATTGGAGCTGCGTCGCTATATTGAGAAATGCTATGAAACACTCAACCCAGGAGATCCAACTTTTCCCGTGCTGTCGGCCCTGGCCGGCAAGAGCCCTGAGAGTGCAGCCTCTTCCATCCTGGTGACCTCCTCCCTACGCCGCGCTGTGGCCACTACCACGCTTGCGCTGTGGCCCAGACTCGAACGCACTGGGGAAAAGATTCACGTGTTGTCAAGCCTGCAGGAGATCAGCCGCAACGTGGACACATTCGCACTTTCGGAGGCTGGCACCATCGCAGACTTGCCGTTCAGTCGTCTGGAACCGCACTGCGGTGGCAAGAATTTCTCCGCCGAGAAGGTTTATGATTGCTCGCAGAATTTTGGGAACAAGCGTTACAACTTCTACGGTATTAAGCGCATGCGTTCTTTTGCAGCATGGGCGATGAAGCGGCCGGAGAATATCATAGTGGTGGGCGGCCACTCGCTATGGTTTAAGTACTTCTTCCAGACTTTTCTACCACACAAAAGCGATCATGAGGCGAAGCGGATGAAGATCACTAACTCCGGGATCGTATCCTTTACCTTGCATGAGAGCGTGGGTGATGATGGGGAGCCTTTATATCGCATAGACCCCGCCAGTATGAAGAATATTTATGGCGGTTTCACTTCCAAATAGATGTACGTACGTACGTACTGGAGCAACCTCCCTCCCTTTCTTTCTTCCTCCCTCCCTATCTCTCTACCGTACACGGCGGCTATAGTAGAAGTCATTGGGCGTGGCTGCCCTGGTTATCGACCACGATGAGTGGTAGTAACGTTTTTATTCTGATACTTTAACACGTGGCGGATTTGCCTCCTACCCGAACCTCGAACTGGTGCGCCGCATACCACCTGCTGCGTTGTGCTCGAGTTGCGTGCGGGCCGACTGTGGCCTTTTTACCCGACGGTGCCTTCTCTGCCCGGCAGTAAATTTATGACACAGTCTAAATAGAACTTATGCTATGATAAGTCATTAGATTTTTTATCATTATTCTTTTGTTGTGCTCGCTGGGGCTGAGTCATCGTAGTTGCAATCAAAACGAAAGCATTTTTTCGCGCTATGTAAAAAAGAACTACTATGATATTGGTGTGTGTGATCTTATGATTTCATCACAAGTCAGAAAATGCCCCGTGCATTGGTATTCCCGACAAGGAACTCCTACATAATTTGATGCGGAGGATTTCTTTCTGACTTATCAAAGCAGGAGCTCCAGGAATTTCATGACTTATCGCAGGAGAACAGCAGTAAATGTGTAGAAACAGTGACTCAATCAACTTATTAATTTTAAATGCATAGTCGTAGGCTGGTGATCTACCACAACCATAAATAGCGCATTGGACAGCATCCCATCGGAAGAGAGTGTGCTTTTATTTCCTTCGACTTGGTATCTCGCACCCACACTCTCAGCCTAGCAATAGTTCTAACGAAACGATCGGGTTACAGAGGGAGAAACAGATAGACAGATATCCTGAACCAACTTAACCTCCCTGTGGCTGCTGCAACTGAATCTCTCAACAGAGATCCTAGCGGAATCTGAATCATAAATTGTTGGTGCTCGAACTAAACTGTGATATCTATGTGTCTGCAGGCGTAGCAGTAAGAAGTGTAACTATCATATCTACGGTAAAGGGGGGCAGCACATAAAAACATCTATGATAGGGCTCGCACAGTTCGCCCCGGCATCAATTCTCACCAACCAACCAGTGACCATCGCGGCATTACGAGTACAGAGATTCTGTCATCTGCCATCCTCCTCACGAAAGCCAGCCCGCCTGCCTGCGCGCAATAAAAGACCCCCACCCCTCCTCCCCTCTGTCTCCTCTCTGTCTCTCTGTGTGCCTGATGGCAAGCATGTCTAGCAGCAGCCCTTCTTCGCGCCGGCATTGGCACCTCCGGGGGCAAGCTTATGCCCTCCCGTCACTGTTCCGCCGGCGCCTCCGTCTGCGATTAACCTGTTCTTCACGTCGGTGGCGATGGTGATGAAGCTCTTCTCCACGTTCATGTCCTGCTTGGCAGATGTCTCGTAGAAGTGGATGTTGTACTCTTTCGCTAGCGCTTCACCTTCTTCGTAAGAAATAGCCTGTTTGTTTGTGATTGGAAATAGGGTGAGTGGGTGGATTCATGAACAGGAGGACAGCAGTGACAATGAGAAGGTAAATAACGCGCGAAGGGGGTGGGGGTGCGGGTGCGGACAATAGGATGTACATTTCCAATGAAGTAAATAGAATCTCACCCTCTGGTCGGCTACATCGCACTTGTTTCCAATTAAGATTTTATTTACGTTTACGTCCGCGTGCTGGTAGTCGAGATATCGTACGATAAGACCGTGGAGAGAGCGAAAGCGGGGGAAATCAAATTAAGCACAAAAGATAAGCAAACATTGAAAAAGAAAATGAAGATAATTTAATTGTTGCGAAAAAATGAAGATTAGCCAGCATTAGAGAAGAGAAAAAATCGAACTCAGCAGATAGAAGTTTTCTTCGCGAATAATTTTGCTCACCATCTGAATCTGGGCGACCCAGTTGCGAATGGATATAAAAGAGTTTCTATCGGTGACGTCATAAACGAGTAAGATTCCTTGCGCACCACGGAAGTATGAGGTAGTGATTGTGCGAAATCGTTCTTGCCCCGCCGTGTCCCAAATCTAAATATTTTCAGCATGAATTTGAGTTATAAATTACGAGTGAGATTGCTTATGCATATTAGTCAAACTAAGTCGCCTTGGTTGAAGCATGCAGCCCGAAGACCATCATGCTCAACAAATGGAACATGAGACAGTCAGAAGGAAAGTAACTAAAAATATGTATTATTTCTGCTGCGGCTATATCAAAATCAGAAGTTTGCTCATTACCTGTAATTTGATTCGTTTCCCATCCAACTGAATATTTTTTATCTTGAAGTCGATACCGATTGTGGTTATGAATGTCGGGGAGAATGAGTCATTTGCGTATCGCAGCAACAGACATGTCTTTCCGACACCTATTCAGCATCCAAACAAAACAAATAACAGTGATACAGAGTAATGAACGGAATGAAATAATTTTATTTCCAGTAAACTCACCGCTATCTCCTATCATGAGCAGTTTGATTTGCATGTCGAAAGCATTGTCTCTTCCTGCCATATTCAATCAATCAACAGCTTAGTAAAAATATTAGGTATATCTTGGCAGAATGATCAGCGTTGCAAATGCATGCGATTTCAAACTAATTCATAATCGTAGTTAAGCTCGAACTAAGTTAGGCTGTAAATTAACAACAATTTATTTTTGGCCAACACTGCTCCTGGACAATCCCACAACAGCCTATTATAATGCGGGAATATGGGAAGCCAACAAAAGATCCCTAAAGTCCGGTAAAAATACTATATGATGGAGTAAAATATGTTAATATAATCTAGATTGTGGTTTTTATTCCCGAATCTTTGTGCGGGTTATCTGAATCTCCATCATCCTGTGTTCGATCCCTACGTTATTCCAGAAATAATTAGTTTTACTTATTTCGTAAATTTACAGAAATGCTTCAACGGACTACCAGTAGAAGTCCATAGATATCGAAATCTGCCCTACAAGTGTCCCGCTAGTATTGAGTGTTGTGTGAAAAATTGCCCCATATAATTTCATTGTGAAACAGGCACAGTGTGGGGAATGCCAAATTTATTGAGAATGATTCCCTCCGCTTAGCAAGGTGCTTCCAGTTTCTTTCTCGCAACCAATAATCATCTGCACACTCTATCATGGATCAGACCGAAATAACTCAAGGAAATCGACGGACATTTGATCCAAGGAAATTATTCGAAAGGGAAAGCAGCACCCACAGCGGCCTCACCGACAAAACCGAAGATAGTGCCAACAACGATGGATTTGGTGATAATCCTGATATTTTACAATTTGATGCGGGCTCATATTCGTCTTGTATTGATTCTCGTTCGGGAATCGCTGAAATTCCATCAGGTTCTGAATCAATTTTTGGTTCCCGAAAATCTCAAGGCAAGTTACCCCAGGTGCCGCTGGAGGATGCACTATCTTCACTTGACCTCAATGATGATGGTCCGTTAGATATTGTACAAAGTAGTGGCCGAACATCCGTGCAACAGCTCGCGAAGGAAAACGAAAAGGTAAATAATGAGTACGAACAGTTTGTTGCCATTTGCTTGTTATCAACATACTTCGAAGTGTGTTAATAACAAGCAAATTGCAACAAACTAATAATAATTATTACCCACCCGGCCCTCGCGACTGGATTGCGACATCTTTGTAACCGACATTGTTGTGTGTGTATCGTTTTCTATTTGCAATAGGCCGCAGATTATCTTGGCACTGCCCCCACCTCTCGTGAGAGCCAGGGCTCACGACTGATATCATACCGGACATCCCCGCAACTCGTCGAGCATGATACTGTGGAGCCTGGCAACTCTTTGGATGGAATAGCCTCGGGCAACACTGGAAGTGCCAGCGGTACCAGTTCTAGCGTAGGTACTCATAGTGTTGCTCCATTCCAGCCCTTATCTCGTCATAACAGCCTTTCTGCGCAAGCTGCGAATCTCAAGCCCGGTCTACTACCAGCCAGTATCGTCATTCCTTCTGCTGGTGCTGCATTGCCTCAGCAGCAGATGCAGCAGCAGATGCAGCAGCAAGAGCCGCTTGAGCATAGCGTGTTCACGCCGCAGAGTGCTGTGAGAGGTGCCTACCACAGCGGCGGTGGTGGTAGAGGCAATGGCAGTGGCAGCAATGATGGATATGGCTCGGGACACACAACTCCATACTATCACTCATTAGACTCGTCTCAAAGATCCAGTCCCGGGAATAGCGGTGGGACTAGTCCTACCCACCAACTCCAGCGAGAGGTACAGCAGCAAAATAATTATTCGCCGCGCCACTTGAACTACTTGCAGTCCAAGGCCATAACTTCCCCCAAGAATTATACGGCAGCAGGTGTCAGTGGGGGCGGGGGGATAGTGATAGGTTCTGGGCCGACCCCGCGTATTTACGGAAGCGTCAGTCCTGCTCCTACCGCTGCCGCTTCTGTGGTACCTGATACATTTAGCGCTGGAGTTCTTCCCCACCTTGCTGGTGGAGCTGTGAGTTATAGATATGCGGAAAATAGCTACTCTAGCCGCCAAAACTATCATAACACGCAGGGCCAGCATGGTACTGGTAGTAAGGGTCGCTCCCCTAGACTCCAGCAACAACAACAGCCTCAGTTTTATCAAAGTTCTAGTCCCATCGGCCCTAGCGCTAATAGCGTGATAAACCCAGATCTCCCGTATGGGGGAATGGTACAGAAACCCCTCCCCGAGCCGCCACAATATCAGCAGTATCAGCAGCAAGGGGGCGGGGCACGGCACTTGGGGACTGCCGAGGCACAAATGCTAGGGGTTCCGCTGATTGGCGGCATGGAGCCTGCGCAGATCTTTCAAGTAAGCTGACCGTGTTACTCAGCCTCTGTGTCTTTGTACTAATGCATGGGGTTGGTTGGTTGGTCTGTATGACGTATGGGCACCAGCTCCAGCTCCAGCTCCAGCTCTTCCATATAACCATCACCTCCTCCCTGCTCTTTCTTCGGTCGTTCTCTTACATTTGACTTCGTGCTTTCCTTAATCCATACCCCCCCCCCCACACACACACACACACACACACACACACACACACACACACACACACCTTCAACCACTCACTCACTCACACTCACGCCCGCACATCCCTGTGTGGTTTGCCCATTCCGAATCCAGGTGCGGTTTAAGCGCGCTACCCGTAGCTACGTGCTTGGCACCACTGCACCGCTTGACGTTGCTGTAGGCGACTTCCTAGTAGTGGAGGCTGACCGCGGCGAGGACCTTGGAGTGGTGACTGATATCCTCAGCATGAAGGAATTCATCGAGCGCCGTTACCAGCAGCAGCAATTTTTGCGGGGGCGCGGGGGCCGTGGTGGCGGTGGTGGTGGTGGCGGTGGTGGTGGCGGTGGTGGCGGTGGTGGCGGTGGCACTGAAGACGATGATCAGTCGGTGGGGCGTATCCTGCGTCGAGCTACGGCGTCAGAGCGACAGCATCTCCCAGAAAAGTTCCACGATGAACAGCTTGTTGTGCAGGTATAATCAGTACGTTCCGAGCGTGTATTTTCCTCTGACCTTAGGGTGGCTTAAGTGCATATAAGAACTTAAGTTCTACAATTTTTCGCTGCTGAGTTTGTAGTGCAGCTACTGAAAATGCACTATCTTTCTTGAGGAATAAGTAGGATTAGTTCGTGGTGTCTGCACAAAGCTACCGCTACTTATTTATTTATGATGAGACTTCATTTTCCCACTTTCTTACTTTTTTATTATTATTTTGCATCTTATCTTTTGGGGGGGGGGCGGCGGGTTTGTACTATGCGACGGTCGTCTCAGTTGACCAGGGAGCTGGCGCAGCACACGTACCACCTGCCCATGGCCGTGCTGGACGCCGAGTATCAGTTCGACCGCCACAAGCTCACGATCTACTACAACTCCAGCAGCAGAGTGGACTTCCGAGAACTAGTGCGGGACCTATTCGCCGCGTATAAGGCGCGCATCTGGATGAAGAAGGTCCACGGGGACTCAGATGCTGGTGCGGGTGGTGGTGGTAGTGGTGGTGGTAGCGGTGGTAGTGGAGGAGGAGGTTCCCTAACCTCAGCAAGCAGTGTTGGAGAGGCTCAAAGTCGAGTGGGTTCGGTGGTAAGGCTCCCCACTTCTGGTGGAGGTGGCGGCAGTGGCAGTGGTAGTGGCATAGCGACTGACCACACCCGTAGGGGCTACCAATCGGGTGGTGCATATCCTCAAAAGCAACAACAGGAGCAGCAGTTCTATTCGAATGAGTACGGGGGAAATTCCCGGCAGCAACCTTCGCAGAAGATGCAACAGTATTACTCTGTCGGAAGATCTGCTATTGTGGGTAGAGTCAGTAACAGCAGCGCTGGTCAGCATGATGGTGCTTATGGTAATCAGTTGCAGAGCCACTTGCAGCTGCCTTACACGCAGGTGGATACCTCTCATGATGCGTACCAGTACAGTGGGCAGCAGCAGTATCAACAGCAGCAGCAGTACCAACAGCAGCAGCATTACCAACAGCAGCATTACCAGCAGCAGCAGCATTACCAACAGCAGCAGCACCAACAGCAGCAGTACCAGCAGCAGTACCAACAGCAGCAGTACCAGCAGCAGGGGGAAGTTGCTGAGCCCTACAATGCAGCAGTGGCAGATAGCACCGATCAACCATACGACTATGAATATGGCATGCAACGTAATGAACAGCCACAGCAACCGCAACTTACGCAAAACGACGAGCAATACAAAAAGCCTTACTAAGTTACCCAACCCCAGTTCAGGTTTAGTGGCTTGCGCGTTTAACTGTTTTTCGGTTATTCTCTCCCCTGTCGGGTTGAGCAAGACTTTCGGAATGACGTATCGATGATCAGGTTGGATATTGCTGCCGCAGCAGCTGTCGAGCAACAACTGAAATATTTTAGGAGGGTGAACACTGTATATTAATTAGCGCCTACCACCTGTCCGTTTGTGGCTGAAAAGAAGGACATGTTCTTGTAGGTGCTCGTGGAGCAAGTAAGAACTGTTGAACAGCAGAAGTAAACCTATGAAGAATAAAGGGTGAAAAAGAGGAAGAAGAAGATAAAAAAGATAAAGACTAGAGCTTACAACAGCTATACACCAAGGAGCTGTGAGTACTGCAGTTGCGTGCGCATGAGTCCTTATATGTGTGCCATGTTTGGTTCTGAGTTGTATTAAAATTAGAATTGCCCACCAGGTGGGTTTTGTCCATAGTTGCTGTCTGGCGTGCGCCCCTGCGCGGAGTTCTTTCTCTCTCTCTCTGGCGTGGTCACTACGCACAAGAGACGCCCCAACCGCCAAGAAGGGAAACGAGTTGATTCAGTTTGCAATAGTTGATCTTTCATCATCCAGGACTGATGCAGGACCTCTTGGATCGAGCGAGCGAGCTGACTGGCTGGTTGACTAGGTGGCTGGCCAGTTGACTGGCTGGTTGGCTAGTTGGTTGGTCAGTTGGCTGGGTTTTGAGCCTTACTAAGTGCTTCCCCGTGGTCCCTCTATATGGCAAAGATCGTGTTTGTAGTTATTTTAGTATTGAGCCCCGCATCTATAATGTTCCCTGCTATGACTTGCTAGCATGCTTTCCGAGCTTGATGGCGGATGACTGGCAGAGTGAGTTATCGATGTGAAAGGGTAATTCCCATATAAGTAAGTGAAGTTTTTCGGTTTCACTCCCTCTCCACCCTTACTGAGCAATTGTGCAACCATCTGCATACTTCGTTTTAACCCATCACCACACGATGGATTAAATTGTCTTTTCAAAATAAATTTAAACAGTAAAATTAAAAGTTACAGGAAGCATTTCCAAGAAGAGAGGAGGGAAAAGGAGAAACCATGCAGCAAAAATGGGAAAAAGAAAAGCAACTTATGGCGCGGCAAGAAGTCGGCAGTAGGAGCAGTGTTATTATGCACGATCACAGCTGCAGACGGGAGGCACGCCGGCCGGAAAGGATAACAATCGGACTCCGGCAGCAGGATAACCAGTTACAGCTCTTCGAACCGAACTCGGGCAGCGAAACCCAGAGAAAGCTACAGGTATTCTTTTGTGGAAGTTGGTTCGCACCTCGAAAACGTTTTGATTGCGTTCTCCCAGTCTGCTAAGCCTGACTAAGCACGACTCAAACAAACCGTCATGACAGATATAGAATACCGACATGTGGCGGAAGAGTTTGGCCTGGGCCTACGATATTTCATGCTTCTTTTCCATATGTACCTAATTTTCACTTTTATGTCTACTTGTCCTTGCCTGAACTGCCGCTGCTGGTCATAGACACAGATACGATTATGACAATGATGACAATCACCACCGCTGCTATAGCTAGCTTCACTCGCATATTCTGCCACCACATCTTGCGCACCAGGTTCTTTGCGCTCGAATTAAACCGCTGCGATTGACCGTGCAGCTCCGTAGCAGCGCTCTCTAGATGCGCTAGCTTTTCCTCGTTCTGTAACAGCTGTTGGATATTCTCCGACATTGAAGCTTTGACTATATCTATCTTGCTTTGAACTGCCACTAGCTTGTCTGCACTTGCCGGTCGCAATACCTAGAGAATGAACGCATGCACCAAAAGGGGAAGGGCAGGGTTCAGTCCCAACAATAAAAGTTCAAAAATGGATATAAAAGCTGAAATAAGTAACTCGTCGCATATCCAGTGGTAATGTCACGATAAAGAGGCCTACGGTAACTTAATGGCTCTGTCTTACTTCGAGTATATGTCTCTCATCATCGGTTTTGCTGCAGTAGATAGTCCTCCCTCCCCAACACCCGCTACCTTATCTCCTAGCTCATTTATGAAGCGACCGACTAGCTCTTCCAGTGCTGCAAAAGCTAATCGCGGTGAATATTTCGTGCTAGTTACTACAGCGTAAACGCGACCTGGTGCATCGATCATGAAGTGGATCGACTGGTAGGAACCTTGGGAGGTATAACGCTTCCCTGTCTGTATGTTCGGACTCCCAGCAATACATTCTCTCACTCCCTCACAAGTAACACTTGGGTCTTGTTGAAAGGAAGCAACGATGCTCAAGTCACTTGCCCGAAGTATGGCGAAAAGGTAAATATGGTACGATTCATACATATCGTTGATAGTAGACATGGTGTGGATTCCGCACTAAAATAGGTGCCAAGTGCCCGTATAAGTTATCATTCATAAGTTGTTATCATTGACTGTCAAACAGAGCTTTTTACTAAATTTACGAGTAAGGATTGTTAAGTTGGTTTCCTGCACCGAGCATCGGATAAATCCCACACTGTGGAATTCCAGGGATTCCTGGCAGGAATTTTTGGTGGGAATGTTGAAAACTCCACGTTGTAAAAGTCAGATGCTGGGATTCTGGGATTGCATTTACTGTACAGCAGCTAATCCGCACTTAAATACGAAAATCAAGCTATTCACACTACGAATCTTAAATTAATCAAACTGATAAATAGTTCTGCTTGTATATGAGATGGAATTTATCATGGATTCTGTGGCCGGGCGCAGTCTAGAAGTGGCGACGAACTACCAATTTGAATATTGTGCCTCAGATTCACTTTTATATCTACCCCATGGCGCAAAAAGCAAAGACTTCTTAAAATAGGGATGGAATTAACATTCCTTTCATTTATTGAAGACTAAACTTATGTCCTAATATACTCTTAAACCCGAATTGATATCTCTCAATATCTTTTGGCAGCGAGGAACAGAATCGCACTGACGATTAGGAGAGCATAATATCGTGGGATGATTGCTTGGATGCTATTAAATATTATCTCCTTTCTGAAAATGGAACTGAATGCGGTGAATAATTAATTGATCTTGTTACGGAGATGAGTGTTGCTGATGATCATATCGCTAAGGCCTTTTTGGATTTTTTCTACGACGAAGAGGAGCTCGACAAGGAGCTCGAAGAGCCTGATGGTATGGATGCAGATTTTGAAAACTCTTCTGAAGAGGATGGAGCTGACACTGATGAAGAAGATGCAGAAGATGAAGAAGAAGAAACTAACGATGGCGCTGCTCCAAAAAATATCGACAAAATCGGTCAAAAGTTCAGAAGACCCTAAATTTACATCCTCCTATACCACATCCGGGCGACAAACACTGTCCACCTTGTGACATTGCGCTAACCAAGTATACTGAGTGCAACTGTGTTGATAAACTTCTTTTAAGTGGATGTTGCTTGAGCAATGACTTCACAGAAATTTCCTGTGCTAACGTCGCTTTGAAAGCCGAGCAGGAAGTGGCTGCATCTATTACCAACGCGGTGATTAGGGGCAAGCAAGGTTGTACCGCGCGGCTTTCCATGCCCTGGATTTTGGGGTACTGGAGCGGGGAAAGCGTGTTGAGCTGCCTCATTGCCTTGCAGCCTATATTAGATATCTCTAGCCCTCGGATAATGGTAATTACATGGGGGGATTTAAATGCTTTTTTCTAATCTAACTTAATGCTTCTTTCTAATAAAAGGATTTGTATCTAATTCAACCTATAAAATGAAGTTTTTTCTTCTTGCTAGTTACGCAGACAACGCACGTACGATGTCCAGGAGAACTCGCGGTAAATGACTAGCATGTCCATAGAGGATTTGACATACCAGAGGGTGGGATGCCCCATCGGTATGGGTTTAGTCAGTTGTCCAGCAAGGCTGCGAGTTTGACACTATGCTAGCTATGCAAGCATGAGAAAGGAGGAGGCAATGTGACACGACCGTACATACGCGTCAGCCGTTTCGCTCATCTTCATTGTGACCATTTAAGATACTCTCATTTCCTGTTTTCTCAGCCACGAGGCAAAGCCACGTGGCAGCCGTTTGCTCATTTCACCGTTCAGTTGTTGCGTTCCTAAATTAGTAGTCACTTACAATGTTAGCTCGATTCACACACCTTTGCCTTATTAATTAAGAATTAATAAAGCATTGTCATCAATCAGTCAAGCTTGCCCCATAGTGAGAACACACCAAGCTCGTGCGTGAAAGCAAAGATACGAGCTCTGGCAGCAGCATGCTCTTCTGCGACATAAGCTTATGTTCAAAATTTCCGGACAAAAGGGGAAAGGTGGCAACACTCTTACCTCCCGAATTACATACTGCTGAGCAGTGACTATTCCACCGATGCTTTGGTTCTGGCCTTGCACAGCAGCGGTCAACGCCGGTGGCGCCGAGTCCACAATTCTGCAAACCATCCGAATTTGATTTTTTCTCCAATAACTCTATACGCTGAAGTCGTTTTAGCTCAGCTTTATTCACGTTGCAGGCAGCAGCATGAAGTATAAAATCATCATCTAGGAAAAGTTTACAGTCTTTGATGTGCGTAGAGCAAGGATTGGCTTCAAGCATCGCTTTTGGTAATTTACTCTATGCTGTTGGTTATAAATTATCACAATCTGGCAACATTTCATGGCAAGCTGTATCGTCTATTGAACTGATTACGCCTGCTCCCAGCTGACGGCAGAAATGCTGATGTATGACGAGGTTTCTTGCGGGGATCCACCTCTGGAACGAGAGTTGATCACAAAAAAGTTTTTTCCGTCCTCTTTCAGGTCACACCCATGGGTGGTGCCTTCGGGGTCGAACAAAACCTTTCCGTCCGAATAGACAGTGGTGGAGCACCGACCATCGCTCTTGACGGTAATGATGTCGATCCACTTCTGATCGATGGACCCCAAGTCGATGGAAAATGCTTTGCCCGGAGCACCGCTCTTAACTGTATTGTCTTCGATGTTCACAACGATGAGATCGAGCTCATAACTTTGTACAAAGTCGCTGCTCAAAATGCCTATCGTAAATACTCCATCAGAAGGCGCAACGTTGCTGTGAATGTACAATGTGGCAGAAAACTCGCCGTCGCCTGGTCGAAAC
>CAXIWF010000234.1:0-134685 GCA_964036045.1 Eutreptiella sp. 'Long Island Sound 2002' | reverse complement strand
AGTTAGAAATTTCAAGGTCTGGGCACCTGTTTTGAGGTGTGAGACCATCAGCAGTTAGAAATTTCAGGGTCTGGGCACCTGTTTTCAGGTGTGAGACCATCAGCAGTTAGAAATTTTAGGGTCTGGGCACCTGTTTTGAGGTGTGAGACCATCAGCAGTTAGAAATTTCAGGGTCTGGGCACCTATTTTGAGGTGTGAGACCATCAGCAGTTGGAAATTTTAGGGTCTGGGCACCTGTTTTGAGGTGTGAGACCATCAGCAGTTAGAAATTTCAGGGTCTGCGCACCTGTTTGGAGGTGTGAGACCATCAGCAGTTAGAAATTTCAGGGTCTGGGCACCTGTTTTGAGGTTTGAGACCAACAGCAGTTAGAAATTTCAGGGTCTGGGCACCTGTTTTGAGGTGTGAGACCATCAGCAGTTAGAAATTTCAGGCTCTGGGCACCTGTTTTCAGGTGTGAGACCATCAGCAGTTAGAAATTTCAGGGTCTGGGCACCTGTTTTGAGGTGTGAGACCATCAGCAGTTAGAAATTTCAGGGTCTGGGCACCTATTTTGAGGTGTGAGACCATCAGCAGTTAGAAATTTCAGGGTCTGGGCACCTGTTTTGAGGTGTGAGACCATCAGCAGTTAGAAATTTCAGGGTCTGGGCACTTGTTTTGAGGTGTGAGACCATCAGCAGTTAGAAATTTCAGGGTCTGGGCACCTGTTTTGAGGTGTGAGACCATCAGCAGTTAGAAATTTCAGGGTCTGGGCACCTGTTTTGAGGTGTGAGACCATCAGCAGTTAGAAATTTCAGGGTTTGGGCACCTGTTTTGAGGTGTGAGACCATCAGCAGTCAGAAATTTCAGGGTCTGGGCACCGGTTTTGAGGTGTGAGACCATCAGCAGTTAGAAATTTCTGGGTCTGGGCACCTGTTTTGAGGTGTGAGACCATCAGGAGTTAGAAATTTCAGGGTCGGGGCACCTGTTTTGAGGTGTGGGACCATCAGCAGTTAGAAATTTCAGGGTCTGGGCACCTGTTTTGAGGTGTGAGACCATCAGCAGCTAGAAATTTCAGGGTCTAGGCACCTGTTTTGACGTGTGAGACCATTAGCAGTTAGAAAGTTCAGGGTCTGGGCACCTGTTTTGAGGTGTGAGACCATCAGCAGTTAGAAATTTCAGGGTGTGGGCACCTGTTTTAAGGTGTGAGACCATAAGCAGTTATAAATTTCAGGGTCTGGGCACCTGTTTTGAGGTGTGAGACCATCAGCAGTTAGAAATTTCAGGGTTTGGGCACCTGTTTTGAGGTGTGAGACCATCAGCAGTTGGAAATTTCAGGGTCTGGGCACCTGTTTTGAGGTGTGAGACCATCAGCAGTTAGAAATTTCAGGGTCTGGGCACCTGTTTTGACGTGTGAGACCATCAGCAGTTGGAAATTTCAGGGTCTGGGCACCTATTTTGAGGTGTAAGACCATCAGCAGTGAGAAATTTCAAGATCTGGGCACCTGTTTTGAGGTGTGAGACCATCAGCAGTTAGAAATTTCAAGGTCTGGGCACCTGTTTTGAGGTGTGAGACCATCAGCAGTTAGAAATTTCAGGGTCTGGGCACCTGTTGTGAGGTGTGAGACCATCAGCAGTTAGAAATTTCAAGGTCTGGGCACCTGTTTTGAGGTGTGAGACCATCAGGAGTTAGAAATTTCAGGGTCTGGGCACCTGTTTTGAGGTGTGAGACCATCAGCAGTTAGAAATTTCAGGGTCTGGGCACCTGTTTTGAGGTGTGAGACCATCAGCAGTTAGAAATTTCAGGGTCTGGGCACCTATTTTGAGGTGTGAGACCATCAGCAGTGAGAAATTTCAAGGTCTGGGCACCTGTTTTGAGGTGTGAGACCATCAGCAGTTAGAAATTTCAAGGTCTGGGCACCTGTTTTGAGGTGTGAGACCATCAGCAGTTAGAAATTTCAGGGTCTGGGCACCTGTTGTGAGGTGTGAGACCAACAGCAGTTAGAAATTTCAGGGTCTGGGCACCTGTTTTGAGGTGTGAGACCATCAGGAGTTAGAAATTTCAGGGTCTGGGCACCTGTTTTGAGGTGTGAGACCATCAGCAGTTAGAAATTTCAGGGTCTGGGCACCTGTTTTGAGGTGTGAGACCATCAGCAGTTAGAAATTTCAGGGTCTGGGCACCTGTTTTGAGGTGTGAGACCATCAGCAGTTAGAATTTTCAGGGTGTGGGCACCTGTTTTGAGGTGTGAGACCATCAGCAGTTAGAAATTTCAGGGTCTGGGCACCTGTTTTGAGGTGTGAGACCACCAGCAGTTAGAAATTTCAGGGTCTGGGCACCTGTTTTGAGGTGTGAGATCATTAGCAGTTAGAAATTTCAGGGTCTGGGCACCGGTTTTGACGTGTGAGACCATCAGCAGTTGGAAATTTCAAGGTCTGGGCACCTGTTTGGAGGTGTGAGACCATCAGCGGTTAGAAATTTTAGGGTCTGGGCACCTGTTTTGAGGTGTGAGACCATCAGCAGTTAGAAATTTCAAGGTCTGGGCACCTGTTTTGAGGTGTGAGACCATCAGCAGTTAGAAATTTCAGGGTTTGGGCACCTGTTTTGAGGTGTGAGACCATCAGCAGTCAGAAATTTCAGGGTCTGGGCACCGGTTTTGAGGTGTGAGACCATCAGCAGTTAGAAATTTCTGGGTCTGGGCACCTGTTTTGAGGTGTGAGACCATCAGGAGTTAGAAATTTCAGGGTCGGGGCACCTGTTTTGAGGTGTGGGACCATCAGCAGTTAGAAATTTCAGGGTCTGGGCACCTGTTTTGAGGTGTGAGACCATCAGCAGCTAGAAATTTCAGGGTCTAGGCACCTGTTTTGACGTGTGAGACCATTAGCAGTTAGAAAGTTCAGGGTCTGGGCACCTGTTTTGAGGTGTGAGACCATCAGCAGTTAGAAATTTCAGGGTGTGGGCACCTGTTTTAAGGTGTGAGACCATAAGCAGTTATAAATTTCAGGGTCTGGGCACCTGTTTTGAGGTGTGAGACCATCAGCAGTTAGAAATTTCAGGGTTTGGGCACCTGTTTTGAGGTGTGAGACCATCAGCAGTTGGAAATTTCAGGGTCTGGGCACCTGTTTTGAGGTGTGAGACCATCAGCAGTTAGAAATTTCAGGGTCTGGGCACCTGTTTTGACGTGTGAGACCATCAGCAGTTGGAAATTTCAGGGTCTGGGCACCTATTTTGAGGTGTAAGACCATCAGCAGTGAGAAATTTCAAGATCTGGGCACCTGTTTTGAGGTGTGAGACCATCAGCAGTTAGAAATTTCAAGGTCTGGGCACCTGTTTTGAGGTGTGAGACCATCAGCAGTTAGAAATTTCAGGGTCTGGGCACCTGTTGTGAGGTGTGAGACCATCAGCAGTTAGAAATTTCAAGGTCTGGGCACCTGTTTTGAGGTGTGAGACCATCAGGAGTTAGAAATTTCAGGGTCTGGGCACCTGTTTTGAGGTGTGAGACCATCAGCAGTTAGAAATTTCAGGGTCTGGGCACCTGTTTTGAGGTGTGAGACCATCAGCAGTTAGAAATTTCAGGGTCTGGGCACCTATTTTGAGGTGTGAGACCATCAGCAGTGAGAAATTTTAAGGTCTGGGCACCTGTTTTGAGGTGTGAGACCATCAGCAGTTAGAAATTTCAAGGTCTGGGCACCTGTTTTGAGGTGTGAGACCATCAGCAGTTAGAAATTTCAGGGTCTGGGCACCTGTTGTGAGGTGTGAGACCAACAGCAGTTAGAAATTTCAGGGTCTGGGCACCTGTTTTGAGGTGTGAGACCATCAGGAGTTAGAAATTTCAGGGTCTGGGCACCTGTTTTGAGGTGTGAGACCATCAGCAGTTAGAAATTTCAGGGTCTGGGCACCTGTTTTGAGGTGTGAGACCATCAGCAGTTAGAAATTTCAGGGTCTGGGCACCTGTTTTGAGGTGTGAGACCATCAGCAGTTAGAATTTTCAGGGTGTGGGCACCTGTTTTGAGGTGTGAGACCATCAGCAGTTAGAAATTTCAGGGTCTGGGCACCTGTTTTGAGGTGTGAGACCACCAGCAGTTAGAAATTTCAGGGTCTGGGCACCTGTTTTGAGGTGTGAGATCATCAGCAGTTGGAAATTTCAGGGTCTGGGCACCGGTTTTGACGTGTGAGACCATCAGCAGTTGGAAATTTCCAGGTCTGGGCACCTGTTTGGAGGTGTGAGACCATCAGCGGTTAGAAATTTTAGGGTCTGGGCACCTGTTTTGAGGTGTGAGACCATCAGCAGTTAGAAATTTCAAGGTCTGGGCACCTGTTTTGAGGTGTGAGACCATCAGCAGTTAGAAATTTCAAGGTCTGGGCACCTGTTTTGAGGTGTGAGACCATCAGCAGTTAGAAATTTCAGGGTCTGGGCACCTGTTTTGAGGTGTGAGACCATCAGCAGTTAGAAATTTCAAGGTCTGGGCACCTGTTTTGAGGTGTGAGACCATCAGCAGTTAGAAATTTCAGGGTCTGGGCACCTGTTTTCAGGTGTGAGACCATCAGCAGTTAGAAATTTTAGGGTCTGGGCACCTGTTTTGAGGTGTGAGACCATCAGCAGTTAGAAATTTCAGGGTCTGGGCACCTATTTTGAGGTGTGAGACCATCAGCAGTTGGAAATTTCAGGGTCTGGGCACCTGTTTTGAGGTGTGAGACCATCAGCAGTTAGAAATTTCAGGGTCTGGGCACCTGTTTTGAGGTGTGAGACCATCAGCAGTTAGAAATTTCAGGGTCTGGGCACCTGTTTTGAGGTTTGAGACCAACAGCAGTTAGAAATTTCAGGGTCTGGGCACCTGTTTTGAGGTGTGAGACCATCAGCAGTTAGAAATTTCAGGCTCTGGGCACCTGTTTTGAGGTGTGAGACCAACAGCAGTTAGAAATTTCAGGGTCTGGGCACCTGTTTTGAGGTGTGAGACCATCAGCAGTTAGAAATTTCAGGGTCTGGGCACCTATTTTGAGGTGTGAGACCATCAGCAGTTAGAAATTTCAGGGTCTGGGCACCTGTTTTGAGGTGTGAGACCATCAGCAGTTAGAAATTTCAGGGTCTGGGCATTTGTTTTGAGGTGTGAGACCATCAGCAGTTAGAAATTTCAGGGTCTGGGCACCTGTTTTGAGGTGTGAGACCATCAGCAGTAAGAAATTTCAGGGTCTGGGCACCTGTTTTGAGGTGTGAGACCATCAGCAGTTAGAAATTTCAGGGTCTGGGCACCTGTTTTGAGGTGTGAGACCATCAGCAGTCACAAATTTCAGGGTTTGGGCACCTGTTTTGAGGTGTGAGACCATCAGCAGTTAGAAATTTCAGGGTCTGGGCACCGGTTTTGAGGTGTGAGACCATCAGCAGTTAGAAATTTCAGGGTCTGGGCACCTGTTTTGAGGTGTGAGACCATCAGCAGTTAGAAATTTCAGGGTCTGGGCACCTGTTTTGAGGTGTGGGACCATCAGCAGTTAGAAATTTCAGGGTCTGGGCACCTGTTTTGAGGTGTGAGACCATCAGCAGCTAGAAATTTCAGGGTCTAGGCACCTGTTTTGACGTGTGAGACCATTGGCAGTTAGAAAGTTCAGGGTCTGGGCACCTGTTTTGAGGTGTGAGACCATCAGCAGTTAGAAATTTCAGGGTCTGGGCACTTGTTTTGAGGTGTGAGACCATCAGCAGTTAGAAATTTCAGGGTCTGGGCACTTGTTTTGAGGTGTGAGACAATCAGCAGGTAGAAATTTGAGGGTCTCGGCACCTGTTTTGAGGTGTGAGACCATCAACAGTTAGAAATTTCAGGGTCTGGGCACCTGTTTTGAGGTGTGAGACCATCAGCAGTTAGAAATTTCAGGGTCTGGGCACCTGTTTTGAGGTGTGAGACCATCAGCAGCTAGAAATTTCAGGGTCTGGGCACCAGTTTTGAGGTGTGAGACCATCAGCGGTTTGAAATTTCAGGGTCTGGGCACCTGTTTGGAGGTGTGAGACCATCAGCAGTTAGAAATTTCAGGGTCTGGGCACCGGTTTCGACGTGTGAGACCATCAGCAGTTAGAAATTTCAGGGTCTAGGCACCTGTTTTGAGGTGTGAGACCATCAGCAGTTAGAAATTTCAGGGTCTGGGCACCTGTTTTGAGGTGTGAGACCATCAACAGTTAGAAGTTTCAGGGTCTGGGCACCTGTTTTAAGGAGTGAGACCATAAGCAGTTATAAATTTCAGGGTCTGGGCACCTGTTTTGAGGTGTGAGACCATCAGCAGGGAGAAATTTCAGGGTCTGGGCACCTGTTTTGAGGTGTGAGATCATCAGCAGTTGGAAATTTCAGGGTCTGGGCACCGGTTTTGACGTGTGAGACCATCAGCAGTTGGAAATTTCCAGGTCTGGGCACCTGTTTGGAGGTGTGAGACCATCAGCGGTTAGAAATTTTAGGGTCTGGGCACCTGTTTTGAGGTGTGAGACCATCAGCAGTTAGAAATTTCAAGGTCTGGGCACCTGTTTTGAGGTGTGAGACCATCAGCAGTTAGAAATTTCAAGGTCTGGGCACCTGTTTTGAGGTGTGAGACCATCAGCAGTTAGAAATTTCAGGGTCTGGGCACCTGTTTTGAGGTGTGAGACCATCAGCAGTTAGAAATTTCAAGGTCTGGGCACCTGTTTTGAGGTGTGAGACCATCAGCAGTTAGAAATTTCAGGGTCTGGGCACCTGTTTTCAGGTGTGAGACCATCAGCAGTTAGAAATTTTAGGGTCTGGGCACCTGTTTTGAGGTGTGAGACCATCAGCAGTTAGAAATTTCAGGGTCTGGGCACCTATTTTGAGGTGTGAGACCATCAGCAGTTGGAAATTTCAGGGTCTGGGCACCTGTTTTGAGGTGTGAGACCATCAGCAGTTAGAAATTTCAGGGTCTGGGCACCTGTTTTGAGGTGTGAGACCATCAGCAGTTAGAAATTTCAGGGTCTGGGCACCTGTTTTGAGGTTTGAGACCAACAGCAGTTAGAAATTTCAGGGTCTGGGCACCTGTTTTGAGGTGTGAGACCATCAGCAGTTAGAAATTTCAGGCTCTGGGCACCTGTTTTGAGGTGTGAGACCATCAGCAGTTAGAAATTTCAGGGTCTGGGCACCTGTTTTGAGGTGTGAGACCATCAGCAGTTAGAAATTTCAGGGTCTGGGCACCTATTTTGAGGTGTGAGACCATCAGCAGTTAGAAATTTCAGGGTCTGGGCACCTGTTTTGAGGTGTGAGACCATCAGCAGTTAGAAATTTCAGGGTCTGGGCATTTGTTTTGAGGTGTGAGACCATCAGCAGTTAGAAATTTCAGGGTCTGGGCACCTGTTTTGAGGTGTGAGACCATCAGCAGTAAGAAATTTCAGGGTCTGGGCACCTGTTTTGAGGTGTGAGACCATCAGCAGTTAGAAATTTCAGGGTCTGGGCACCTGTTTTGAGGTGTGAGACCATCAGCAGTCACAAATTTCAGGGTTTGGGCACCTGTTTTGAGGTGTGAGACCATCAGCAGTTAGAAATTTCAGGGTCTGGGCACCTGTTTTGAGGTGTGAGACCATCAGCAGTTAGAAATTTCAGGGTCTGGGCACCTATTTTGAGGTGTGAGACCATCAGCAGTTGGAAATTTCAGGGTCTGGGCACCTGTTTTGAGGTGTGAGACCATCAGCAGTTAGAAATTTCAGGGTCTGGGCACCTGTTTTGAGGTGTGAGACCATCAGCAGTTAGAAATTTCAGGGTCTGGGCACCTGTTTTGAGGTTTGAGACCAACAGCAGTTAGAAATTTCAGGGTCTGGGCACCTGTTTTGAGGTGTGAGACCATCAGCAGTTAGAAATTTCAGGCTCTGGGCACCTGTTTTGAGGTGTGAGACCATCAGCAGTTAGAAATTTCAGGGTCTGGGCACCTGTTTTGAGGTGTGAGACCATCAGCAGTTAGAAATTTCAGGGTCTGGGCACCTATTTTGAGGTGTGAGACCATCAGCAGTTAGAAATTTCAGGGTCTGGGCACCTGTTTTGAGGTGTGAGACCATCAGCAGTTAGAAATTTCAGGGTCTGGGCATTTGTTTTGAGGTGTGAGACCATCAGCAGTTAGAAATTTCAGGGTCTGGGCACCTGTTTTGAGGTGTGAGACCATCAGCAGTAAGAAATTTCAGGGTCTGGGCACCTGTTTTGAGGTGTGAGACCATCAGCAGTTAGAAATTTCAGGGTCTGGGCACCTGTTTTGAGGTGTGAGACCATCAGCAGTCACAAATTTCAGGGTTTGGGCACCTGTTTTGAGGTGTGAGACCATCAGCAGTTAGAAATTTCAGGGTCTGGGCACCGGTTTTGAGGTGTGAGACCATCAGCAGTTAGAAATTTCAGGGTCTGGGCACCTGTTTTGAGGTGTGAGACCATCAGCAGTTAGAAATTTCAGGGTCTGGGCACCTGTTTTGAGGTGTGGGACCATCAGCAGTTAGAAATTTCAGGGTCTGGGCACCTGTTTTGAGGTGTGAGACCATCAGCAGCTAGAAATTTCAGGGTCTAGGCACCTGTTTTGACGTGTGAGACCATTGGCAGTTAGAAAGTTCAGGGTCTGGGCACCTGTTTTGAGGTGTGAGACCATCAGCAGTTAGAAATTTCAGGGTCTGGGCACTTGTTTTGAGGTGTGAGACCATCAGCAGTTAGAAATTTCAGGGTCTGGGCACTTGTTTTGAGGTGTGAGACAATCAGCAGTTAGAAATTTGAGGGTCTCGGCACCTGTTTTGAGGTGTGAGACCATCAACAGTTAGAAATTTCAGGGTCTGGGCACCTGTTTTGAGGTGTGAGACCATCAGCAGTTAGAAATTTCAGGGTCTGGGCACCTGTTTTGAGGTGTGAGACCATCAGCAGCTAGAAATTTCAGGGTCTGGGCACCAGTTTTGAGGTGTGAGACCATCAGCGGTTTGAAATTTCAGGGTCTGGGCACCTGTTTGGAGGTGTGAGACCATCAGCAGTTAGAAATTTCAGGGTCTGGGCACCGGTTTCGACGTGTGAGACCATCAGCAGTTAGAAATTTCAGGGTCTAGGCACCTGTTTTGAGGTGTGAGACCATCAGCAGTTAGAAATTTCAGGGTCTGGGCACCTGTTTTGAGGTGTGAGACCATCAACAGTTAGAAGTTTCAGGGTCTGGGCACCTGTTTTAAGGAGTGAGACCATAAGCAGTTATAAATTTCAGGGTCTGGGCACCTGTTTTGAGGTGTGAGACCATCAGCAGGGAGAAATTTCAGGGTCTGGGCACCTGTTTTGAGGTGTGAGACCATCAACAGTTAGAAGTTTCAGGGTCTGGGCACCTGTTTTAAGGAGTGAGACCATAAGCAGTTATAAATTTCAGGGTCTGGGCACCTGTTTTGAGGTGTGAGACCATCAGCAGTTAGAAATTTCAGGGTCTGGGCACCGGTTTTGACCTGTGAGACCATCAGCAGTTGGAAATTTCAGGGTCTGGGCACCTATTTTGAGGTGTGAGACCATCAGCAGTTAGAAATTTCAGGGTCTGGGCACCTGTTTGGAGGTGTGAGACCATCAACGGTTAGAAATTTCAAGGTCTGGGCACCAGTTTTGAGGTGTGAGACCATCAGCAGTTAGAAATTTCAGGGTTTGGGCACCTGTTTTGAGGTGTGAGACCATCAGCAGTCAGAAATTTCAGGGTCTGGGCACCGGTTTTGACGTGTGAGACCATCAGCAGTTGGAAATTTCAGGGTCTGGGCACCTGTTTTGAGGTGTGAGACCATCAGCAGTTAGAAATTTCAGGGTCTGGGCACCTGTTTTGAGGTGTGAGACCATCAGCAGTTAGAAATTTCAGGGTCTGGGCACCTGTTTTGAGGTTTGAGACCAACAGCAGTTAGAAATTTCAGGGTCTGGGCACCTGTTTTGAGGTGTGAGACCATCAGCAGTTAGAAATTTCAGACTCTGGGCATCTGTTTTGAGGTGTGAGACCATCAGCAGTTAGAAATTTCAGGGTCTGGGCACCTGTTTTGAGGTGTGAGACCATCAGCAGTTAGAAATTTCAGGGTCTGGGCACCTGTTTTGAGGTGTGAGACCATCAGCAGTTAGAAATTTCAGGGTCTGGGCACCTATTTTGAGGTGTGAGACCATCAACAGTTAGAAATTTCAGGGTCTGGGCACCTATTTTGAGGTGTGAGACCATCAGCAGTGAGAAATTTTAAGGTCTGGGCACCTGTTTTGAGGTGTGAGACCATCAGCAGTTAGAAATTTCAAGGTCTGGGCACCTGTTTTGAGGTGTGAGACCATCAGCAGTTAGAAATTTCAGGGTCTGGGCACCTGTTGTGAGGTGTGAGACCAACAGCAGTTAGAAATTTCAGGGTCTGGGCACCTGTTTTGAGGTGTGAGACCATCAGGAGTTAGAAATTTCAGGGTCTGGGCACCTGTTTTGAGGTGTGAGACCATCAGCAGTTAGAAATTTCAGGGTCTGGGCACCTGTTTTGAGGTGTGAGACCATCAGCAGTTAGAAATTTCAGGGTCTGGGCACCTGTTTTGAGGTGTGAGACCATCAGCAGTTAGAATTTTCAGGGTGTGGGCACCTGTTTTGAGGTGTGAGACCATCAGCAGTTAGAAATTTCAGGGTCTGGGCACCTGTTTTGAGGTGTGAGACCACCAGCAGTTAGAAATTTCAGGGTCTGGGCACCTGTTTTGAGGTGTGAGATCATCAGCAGTTGGAAATTTCAGGGTCTGGGCACCGGTTTTGACGTGTGAGACCATCAGCAGTTGGAAATTTCAAGGTCTGGGCACCTGTTTGGAGGTGTGAGACCATCAGCGGTTAGAAATTTTAGGGTCTGGGCACCTGTTTTGAGGTGTGAGACCATCAGCAGTTAGAAATTTCAAGGTCTGGGCACCTGTTTTGAGGTGTGAGACCATCAGCAGTTAGAAATTTCAAGGTCTGGGCACCTGTTTTGAGGTGTGAGACCATCAGCAGTTAGAAATTTCAGGGTCTGGGCACCTGTTTTGAGGTGTGAGACCATCAGCAGTTAGAAATTTCAAGGTCTGGGCACCTGTTTTGAGGTGTGAGACCATCAGCAGTTAGAAATTTCAGGGTCTGGGCACCTGTTTTCTGGTGTGAGACCATCAGCAGTTGGAAATTTCAGGGTCTGGGCACCTGTTTTGAGGTGTGAGACCATCAGCAGTTCGAAATTTCAAGGTCTGGGCACCTGTTTTGAGGTGTGAGACCATCAGCAGTTAGAAATTTCAGGGTCTGGGCACCTGTTTTCAGGTGTGAGACCATCAGCAGTTAGAAATTTTAGGGTCTGGGCACCTGTTTTGAGGTGTGAGACCATCAGCAGTTAGAAATTTCAGGGTCTGGGCACCTATTTTGAGGTGTGGGACCATCAGCAGTTGGAAATTTCAGGGTCTGGGCACCTGTTTTGAGGTGTGAGACCATCAGCAGTTAGAAATTTCAGGGTCTGGGCACCTGTTTTGAGGTGTGAGACCATCAGCAGTTAGAAATTTCAGGGTCTGGGCACCTGTTTTGAGGTTTGAGACCAACAGCAGTTAGAAATTTCAGGGTCTGGGCACCTGTTTTGAGGTGTGAGACCATCAGCAGTTAGAAATTTCAGGCTCTGGGCACCTGTTTTGAGGTGTGAGACCATCAGCAGTTAGAAATTTCAGGGTCTGGGCACCTGTTTTGAGGTTTGAGACCATCAGCAGTTAGAAATTTCAGGGTCTGGGCACCTATTTTGAGGTGTGAGACCATCAGCAGTTAGAAATTTCAGGGTCTGGGCACCTGTTTTGAGGTGTGAGACCATCAGCAGTTAGAAATTTCAGGGTCTGGGCATTTGTTTTGAGGTGTGAGACCATCAGCAGTTAGAAATTTCAGGGTCTGGGCACCTGTTTTGAGGTGTGAGACCATCAGCAGTAAGAAATTTCAGGGTCTGGGCACCTGTTTTGAGGTGTGAGACCATCAGCAGTTAGAAATTTCAGGGTCTGGGCACCTGTTTTGAGGTGTGAGACCATCAGCAGTCACAAATTTCAGGGTTTGGGCACCTGTTTTGAGGTGTGAGACCATCAGCAGTTAGAAATTTCAGGGTCTGGGCACCGGTTTTGAGGTGTGAGACCATCAGCAGTTAGAAATTTCAGGGTCTGGGCACCTGTTTTGAGGTGTGAGACCATCAGCAGTTAGAAATTTCAGGGTCTGGGCACCTGTTTTGAGGTGTGGGACCATCAGCAGTTAGAAATTTCAGGGTCTGGGCACCTGTTTTGAGGTGTGAGACCATCAGCAGCTAGAAATTTCAGGGTCTAGGCACCTGTTTTGACGTGTGAGACCATTGGCAGTTAGAAAGTTCAGGGTCTGGGCACCTGTTTTGAGGTGTGAGACCATCAGCAGTTAGAAATTTCAGGGTCTGGGCACTTGTTTTGAGGTGTGAGACCATCAGCAGTTAGAAATTTCAGGGTCTGGGCACTTGTTTTGAGGTGTGAGACAATCAGCAGTTAGAAATTTGAGGGTCTCGGCACCTGTTTTGAGGTGTGAGACCATCAACAGTTAGAAATTTCAGGGTCTGGGCACCTGTTTTGAGGTGTGAGACCATCAGCAGTTAGAAATTTCAGGGTCTGGGCACCTGTTTTGAGGTGTGAGACCATCAGCAGCTAGAAATTTCAGGGTCTGGGCACCAGTTTTGAGGTGTGAGACCATCAGCGGTTTGAAATTTCAGGGTCTGGGCACCTGTTTGGAGGTGTGAGACCATCAGCAGTTAGAAATTTCAGGGTCTGGGCACCGGTTTCGACGTGTGAGACCATCAGCAGTTAGAAATTTCAGGGTCTAGGCACCTGTTTTGAGGTGTGAGACCATCAGCAGTTAGAAATTTCAGGGTCTGGGCACCTGTTTTGAGGTGTGAGACCATCAACAGTTAGAAGTTTCAGGGTCTGGGCACCTGTTTTGAGGTGTGAGACCATCAGCAGTTAGAAATTTCAGGGTCTGGGCACCTGTTTTGAGGTGTGAGACCATCAGCAGTCACAAATTTCAGGGTTTGGGCACCTGTTTTGAGGTGTGAGACCATCAGCAGTTAGAAATTTCAGGGTCTGGGCACCTGTTTTGAGGTGTGAGACCATCAACAGTTAGAAGTTTCAGGGTCTGGGCACCTGTTTTGAGGTGTGAGACCATCAGCAGTTATAAATTTCAGGGTCTGGGCACCTGTTTTGAGGTGTGAGACCATCAGCAGTTAGAAATTTCAGGGTCTGGGCACCTGTTTTGAGGTGTGAGACCATCAGCAGTCACAAATTTCAGGGTTTGGGCACCTGTTTTGAGGTGTGAGACCATCAGCAGTTAGAAATTTCAGGGTCTGGGCACCGGTTTTGAGGTGTGAGACCATCAGCAGTTAGAAATTTCAGGGTCTGGGCACCTGTTTTGAGGTGTGAGACCATCAGCAGTTAGAAATTTCAGGGTCTGGGCACCTGTTTTGAGGTGTGGGACCATCAGCAGTTAGAAATTTCAGGGTCTGGGCACCTGTTTTGAGGTGTGAGACCATCAGCAGCTAGAAATTTCAGGGTCTAGGCACCTGTTTTGACGTGTGAGACCATTGGCAGTTAGAAAGTTCAGGGTCTGGGCACCTGTTTTGAGGTGTGAGACCATCAGCAGTTAGAAATTTCAGGGTCTGGGCACTTGTTTTGAGGTGTGAGACCATCAGCAGTTAGAAATTTCAGGGTCTGGGCACTTGTTTTGAGGTGTGAGACAATCAGCAGTTAGAAATTTGAGGGTCTCGGCACCTGTTTTGAGGTGTGAGACCATCAACAGTTAGAAATTTCAGGGTCTGGGCACCTGTTTTGAGGTGTGAGACCATCAGCAGTTAGAAATTTCAGGGTCTGGGCACCTGTTTTGAGGTGTGAGACCATCAGCAGCTAGAAATTTCAGGGTCTGGGCACCAGTTTTGAGGTGTGAGACCATCAGCGGTTTGAAATTTCAGGGTCTGGGCACCTGTTTGGAGGTGTGAGACCATCAGCAGTTAGAAATTTCAGGGTCTGGGCACCGGTTTCGACGTGTGAGACCATCAGCAGTTAGAAATTTCAGGGTCTAGGCACCTGTTTTGAGGTGTGAGAACATCAGCAGTTAGAAATTTCAGGGTCTGGGCACCTGTTTTGAGGTGTGAGACCATCAACAGTTAGAAGTTTCAGGGTCTGGGCACCTGTTTTAAGGAGTGAGACCATAAGCAGTTATAAATTTCAGGGTCTGGGCACCTGTTTTGAGGTGTGAGACCATCAGCAGGGAGAAATTTCAGGGTCTGGGCACCTGTTTTGAGGTGTGAGACCATCAACAGTTAGAAGTTTCAGGGTCTGGGCACCTGTTTTAAGGAGTGAGACCATAAGCAGTTATAAATTTCAGGGTCTGGGCACCTGTTTTGAGGTGTGAGACCATCAGCAGTTAGACATTTCAGGGTCTGGGCACCGGTTTTGACCTGTGAGACCATCAGCAGTTGGAAATTTCAGGGTCTGGGCACCTATTTTGAGGTGTGAGACCATCAGCAGTTAGAAATTTCAGGGTCTGGGCACCTGTTTGGAGGTGTGAGACCATCAACAGTTAGAAATTTCAAGGTCTGGGCACCAGTTTTGAGGTGTGAGACCATCAGCAGTTAGAAATTTCAGGGTTTGGGCACCTGTTTTGAGGTGTGAGACCATCAGCAGTCAGAAATTTCAGGGTCTGGGCACCGGTTTTGACGTGTGAGACCATCAGCAGTTGGAAATTTCAGGGTCTGGGCACCTGTTTTGAGGTGTGAGACCATCAGCAGTTAGAAATTTCAGGGTCTGGGCACCTGTTTTGAGGTGTGAGACCATCAGCAGTTAGAAATTTCAGGGTCTGGGCACCTGTTTTGAGGTTTGAGACCAACAGCAGTTAGAAATTTCAGGGTCTGGGCACCTGTTTTGAGGTGTGAGACCATCAGCAGTTAGAAATTTCAGACTCTGGGCATCTGTTTTGAGGTGTGAGACCATCAGCAGTTAGAAATTTCAGGGTCTGGGCACCTGTTTTGAGGTGTGAGACCATCAGCAGTTAGAAATTTCAGGGTCTGGGCACCTGTTTTGAGGTGTGAGACCATCAGCAGTTAGAAATTTCAGGGTCTGGGCACCTATTTTGAGGTGTGAGACCATCAACAGTTAGAAATTTCAGGGTCTGGGCACCTGTTTTGAGGTGTGAGACCATCAGCAGTTAGAAATTTCAGGGTCTGGGCACTTGTTTTGAGGTGTGAGACCATCAGCAGTTAGAAATTTCAGGATCTGGGCACCTGTTTTGAGGTGTGAGACCATCAGCCGTTAGAAATTTCAGGGTCTGGGCACCTGTTTTGAGGTGTGAGACCATCAGCAGTTAGAAATTTCAGGGTCTGGGCACCTGTTTTGAGGTGTGAGACCATCAGCAGTCAGAAATTTCAGGGTTTGGGCACCTGTTTTGAGGTGTGAGACCATCAGCAGTTAGAAATTTCAGGGTCTGGGCACCGGTTTTGAGGTGTGAGACCATCAGCAGTTAGAAATTTCAGCGTCTGGGCACCTGTTTTGAGGTGTGAGACCATCAGCAGTTAGAAATTTCAGGGTCTGGGCACCTTTTTTGAGGTGTGAGACCATCAGCAGTTAGAAATTTCAGGGTCTGGGCACCTGTTTTGAGGTGTGGGACCATCAGCAGTTAGAAATTTCAGGGTCTGGGCACCTGTTTTGAGGTGTGAGACCATCAGCAGCTAGAAATTTCAGGGTCTAGGCACCTGTTTTGACGTGTGAGACCATTAGCAGTTAGAAAGTTCAGGGTCTGGGCACCTGTTTTGAGGTGTGAGACCATCAGCAGTTAGAAATTTCAGGGTCTTGTTTTGAGGTGTGAGACAATCAGCAGTTAGAAATTTGAGGGTCTCGGCACCTGTTTTGAGGTGTGAGACCATCAACAGTTAGAAATTTCAGGGTCTGGGCACCTGTTTTGAGGTGTGAGACCATCAGCAGTTAGAAATTTCAGGGTCTGGGCACCTGTTTTGAGGTGTGAGACCATCAGCAGTCACAAATTTCAGGGTTTGGGCACCTGTTTTGAGGTGTGAGACCATCAGCAGTTGGAAATTTCAGGGTCTGGGCACCTGTTTTGAGGTGTGAGACCATCAGGAGTTAGATATTTCAGGGTCTGGGCACCTGTTTTGAGGTGTGAGACCATCAGCAGTTAGAAATTTCAGGGTCTGGGCACCTGTTTTGAGGTGTGGGACCATCAGCAGTTAGAAATTTCAGTGTCTAGGCACCTGTTTTGAGGTGTGAGACCATCAGCAGCTAGAAATTTCAGGGTCTAGGCACCTGTTTTGACGTGTGAGACCATTAGCAGTTAGAAAGTTCAGGGTCTGGGCACCTGTTTTGAGGTGTGAGACCATCAGCAGTTAGAAATTTCAGGGTCTGGGCACTTGTTTTGAGGTGTGAGACCATCAGCAGTTAGAAATTTCAGGGTCTGGGCACTTGTTTTGAGGTGTGAGACAATCAGCAGTTAGAAATTTGAGGGTCTCGGCACCTGTTTTAAGTTGTGAGACCATCAACAGTTAGAAATTTCAGGGTCTGGGCACCTGTTTTGAGGTGTGAGACCATCAGCAGTTAGAAATTTCAGGGTCTGGGCACCTGTTTTGAGGTGTGAGACCATCAGCACTTAGAAATTTCAGGGTCTGGGCACCAGTTTTGAGGTGTGAGACCATCAGCGGTTTGAAATTTCAGGGTCTGGGCACCTGTTTTGACGTGTGAGACCATCAGCAGTTAGAAATTTCAGGGTCTGGGCACCGGTTTTGACGTGTGAGACCATCAGCAGTTAGAAATTTCAGGGTCTAGGCACCTGTTTTGAGGTGTGAGACCATCAGCAGTTAGAAATTTCAGGGTCTGGGCACCTGTTTTGAGGTGTGAGACCATCAGCAGGGAGAAATTTCAGGGTCTGGGCACCTGTTTTGAGGTGTGAGACCATCAACAGTTAGAAGTTTCAGGGTCTGGGCACCTGTTTCAAGGTGTGAGACCATAAGCAGTTATAAATTTCAGGGTCTGGGCACCTGTTTTTAGGTGTGAGACCATCAGCAGTTAGAAATTTCAGGGTCTGGGCACCGGTTTTGACGTGTGAGACCATCAGCAGTTGGAAATTTCAGGGTCTGGGCACCTGTTTTGAGGTGTGAGACCATCAGCAGTTAGAAATTTCAGGGTCTGGGCACCTGTTTTGAGGTGTGAGACCATCAACGGTTAGAAATTTCAAGGTCTGGGCACCAGTTTTGAGGTGTGAGACCATCAGCAGTTAGAAATTTCAGGGTTTGGGCACCTGTTTTGAGGTGTGAGACCATCAGCAGTCAGAAATTTCAGGGTCTGGGCACCGGTTTTGACGTGTGAGACCATCAGCAGTTGGAAATTTCAGGGACTGGGCACCTGTTTTGAGGTGTGAGACCATCAGCAGTTAGAAATTTCAAGGTCTGGGCACCTGTTTTGAGGTGTGAGACCATCAGCAGTTAGAAATTTCAGGGTCTGGGCACCTGTTTGGAGGTGTGAGACCATCAGCAGTTAGAAATTTCAGGGTTTGGGCACCTGTTTTGAGGTGTGAGACCATCAGCAGTCAGAAATTTCAGGGTCTGGGCACCGGTTTTGACGTGTGAGACCATCAGCAGTTGGAAATTTCAGGGTCTGGGCACCGGTTTTGACGTGTGAGACCATCAGCAGTTGGAAATTTCAGGGTCTGGGCACCTGTTTTGAGGTGTGAAACCATCAACAGTTAGAAATTTCAGGGTCTGGGCACCTGTTTTGAGGTGTGAGACCATCAGCAGTTAGAAATTTCAGGGTCTGGGCACCTGTTTTGAGGTGTGAGACCATCAGCAGTTAGAAATTTCAGGGTCTGCGCACCTGTTTGGAGGTGTGAGACCATCAGCAGTTAGAAATTTCAGGGTCTGGGCACCTGTTTTGAGGTTTGAGACCAACAGCAGTTAGAAATTTCAGGGTCTGGGCACCTGTTTTGAGGTGTGAGACCATCAGCAGTTAGAAATTTCAGGCTCTGGGCACCTGTTTTGAGGTGTGAGACCATCAGCAGTTAGAAATTTCAGGGTCTGGGCACCTGTTTTGAGGTGTGAGACCATCAGCAGTTAGAAATTTCAGGGTCTGGGCACCTATTTTGAGGTGTGAGACCATCAACAGTTAGAAATTTCAGGGTCTGGGCACCTGTTTTGAGGTGTGAGACCATCAGCAGTTAGAAATTTCAGGGTCTGGGCACCTGTTTTGAGGTGTGAGACCATCAGTAGTTAGAAATTTCAGGGTCTGGGCACCTGTTTTGAGGTGTGAGACCATCAGCAGTTAGAAAGTTCAGGGTCTGGGCACCTGTTTTGAGGTGTGAGACCATCAACAGTTAGAAATTTCAGGGTCTAGGCACCTGTTTTGACGTGTGAGACCATTAGCAAATAGAAAGTTCAGGGTCTGGGCACCTGTTTTGAGGTGTGAGACCATCAGCAGTTAGAAATTTCAGGGTCTTGTTTTGAGGTGTGAGACAATCAGCAGTTAGAAATTTGAGGGTCTCGGCACCTGTTTTGAGGTGTGAGACCATCAACAGTTAGAAATTTCAGGGTCTGGGCACCTGTTTTGAGGTGTGAGACCATCGGCAGTTAGAAATTTCAGGGTCTGGGCACCTGTTTTGAGGTGTGAGACCATCAGCAGTTAGAAGTTTCAGGGTCTGGGCACCTGTTTTAAGGTGTGAGACCATCAGCAGTTATAAATTTCAGGGTCTGGGCACCTGTTTTGAGGTGTGAGACCATCAGCAGCTAGAAATTTCAGGGTCTGGGCACCAGTTTTGAGGTGTGAGACCATCAGCGGTTCGAAGTTTCAGGGTCTGGGCACCTGTTTTGAGGTGTGAGACCATCAGCAGTTAGAAATTTCAGGGTCTGGGCACCGGTTTTGACGTGTGAGACCATCAGCAGTTAGAAATTTCAGGGTCTAGGCACCTGTTTTGAGGTGTGAGACCATCAGCAGTTAGAAATTTCAGGGTCTGGGCACCTGTTTTGAGGTGTGAGACCATCAGCAGTTAGAAATTTCAGGCTCTGGGCACCTGTTTTGAGGTGTGAGACCATCAACAGTTAGAAGTTTCAGGGTCTGGGCACCTGTTTTAAGGTGTGAGACCATAAGCAGTTATAAATTTCAGGGTTTGGGCACCTGTTTTGAGGTGTGAGACCATCAGCAGTTAGAAAATTCAGGGTCTGGGCACCGGTTTTGACGTGTGAGACCATCAGCAGTTGGAAAATTCAGGGTCTGGGCACCTGTTTTGAGGTGTGAGACCATCAGCAGTTAGAAATTTCAGGGTCTGGGCACCTGTTTTGAGGTGTGAGACCATCAGCAGTTAGAAATTTCAGGGTTTGGGCACCTGTTTTGAGGTGTGAGACCATCAGCAGTCAGAAATTTCAGGGTCTGGGCACCGGTTTTGACGTGTGAGACCATCAGCAGTTGGAAATTTCAGGGTCTGGGCACCTGTTTTGAGGTGTGAGACCATCAGCAGTTAGAAATTTCAAGGTCTGGGCACCTGTTTTGAGGTGTGAGACCATCAGCAGTTAGAAATTTCAGGGTCTGGGCACCGATTTTGAGGTGTGAGACCATCAGCAGTTAGAAATTTCAAGGTCTGGGCACCTGTTTTAAGGTGTGAGACCATAAGCAGTTATAAATTTCAGGGTCCGGGCACCTGTTTTGAGGTGTGAGACCATCAGCAGTTAGAAATTTCAGGGTCTAGGCACCGGTTTTGACGTGTGAGACCATCAGCAGTTGGAAATTTCAGGGTCTGGGCACCTGTTTTGAGGTGTGAGACCATCAACAGTTAGAAGTTTCAGGGTCTGGGCACCTGTTTTGAGGTGTGAGACCATCAGCAGTTAGAAATTTCAGGGTCTGGGCACCTGTTTTGAGGTGTGAGACCATCAACAGTTAGAAGTTTCAGGGTCTGGGCACCTGTTTTAAGGTGTGAGACCATAAGCAGTTATAAATTTCAGGGTCTGGGCACCTGTTTTGAGGTGTGAGACCATCAGCAGTTAGAAATTTCAGGGTCTGGGCACCGGTTTTGACGTGTGAGACCATCAGCAGTTAGAAATTTCAGGGTCTAGGCACCTGTTTTGAGGTGTGAGACCATCAGCAGTTAGAAATTTCAGGGTCTGGGCACCTGTTTTGAGGTGTGAGACCATCAGCAGTTAGAAATTTCAGGCTCTGGGCACCTGTTTTGAGGTGTGAGACCATCAACAGTTAGAAGTTTCAGGGTCTGGGCACCTGTTTTAAGGTGTGAGACCATAAGCAGTTATAAATTTCAGGGTTTGGGCACCTGTTTTGAGGTGTGAGACCATCAGCAGTTAGAAATTTCAGGGTCTGGGCACCGGTTTTGACGTGTGAGACCATCAGCAGTTGGAAAATTCAGGGTCTGGGCACCTGTTTTGAGGTGTGAGACCATCAGCAGTTAGAAATTTCAGGGTCTGGGCACCTGTTTTGAGGTGTGAGACCATCAGCAGTTAGAAATTTCAGGGTTTGGGCACCTGTTTTGAGGTGTGAGACCATCAGCAGTCAGAAATTTCAGGGTCTGGGCACCGGTTTTGACGTGTGAGACCATCAGCAGTTGGAAATTTCAGGGTCTGGGCACCTGTTTTGAGGTGTGAGACCATCAGCAGTTAGAAATTTCAAGGTCTGGGCACCTGTTTTGAGGTGTGAGACCATCAGCAGTTAGAAATTTCAGGGTCTGGGCACCGATTTTGAGGTGTGAGACCATCAGCAGTTAGAAATTTCAAGGTCTGGGCACCTGTTTTAAGGTGTGAGACCATAAGCAGTTATAAATTTCAGGGTCCGGGCACCTGTTTTGAGGTGTGAGACCATCAGCAGTTAGAAATTTCAGGGTCTAGGCACCGGTTTTGACGTGTGAGACCATCAGCAGTTGGAAATTTCAGGGTCTGGGCACCTGTTTTGAGGTGTGAGACCATCAACAGTTAGAAGTTTCAGGGTCTGGGCACCTGTTTTGAGGTGTGAGACCATCAGCAGTTAGAAATTTCAGGGTCTGGGCACCTGTTTTGAGGTGTGAGACCATCAACAGTTAGAAGTTTCAGGGTCTGGGCACCTGTTTTAAGGTGTGAGACCATAAGCAGTTATAAATTTCAGGGTCTGGGCACCTGTTTTGAGGTGTGAGACCATCAGCAGTTAGAAATTTCAGGGTCTGGGCACCTGTTTTGAGGTGTGAGACCATCAACAGTTAGAAGTTTCAGGGTCTGGGCACCTGTTTTGAGGTGTGAGACCATCAGCAGTTAGAAATTTCAGGGTCTGGGCACCGGTTTTGAGGTGTGAGACCATCAGCAGTTAGAAATTTCAGGGTCTGGGCACCGGTTTTGACGTGTGAGACCATAAGCAGTTATAAATTTCAGGGTCTGGGCACCTGTTTTGAGGTGTGAGACCATCAGCAGTTAGAAATTTCAGGGTCTGGGCACCTGTTTTGAGGTGTGAGACCATCAACAGTTAGAAGTTTCAGGGTCTGGGCACCTGTTTTGAGGTGTGAGACCATCAGCAGTTAGAAATTTCAAGGTCTGGGCACCTGTTTTAAGGTGTGAGACCATAAGCAGTTATAAATTTCAGGGTCTGGGCACCTGTTTTAAGGTGTGAGACCATAAGCAGTTATAAATTTCAGGGTCTGGGCACCTGTTTTGAGGTGTGAGACCATCAGCAGTTAGAAATTTCAGGGTCTGGGCACCGGTTTTGACGTGTGAGACCATCAGCAGTTGGAAATTTCAAGGTCTGGGCACCTGTTTTGAGGTGTGAGACCATCAGCAGTTAGAAATTTCAGGGTCTGGGCACCTGTTTTGAGGTGTGAGACCATCAACGGTTAGAAATTTCAAGGTCTGGGCACCAGTTTTGAGGTGTGAGACCATCAGCAGTTCGAAATTTCAGGGTCTGGGCACCTGTTTTGAGGTGTGAGACCATCAGCAGGGAGAAATTTCAGGGTCTGGGCACCGGTTTTGACGTGTGAGACCATCAGCAGTTGGAAATTTCAGGCTCTGGGCACCTGTTTTGAGGTGTGAGACCATCAGCAGTTAGAAATTTCAGGGTCTGGGCACCTGTTTTGAGGTGTGAGACCATCAGCAGTTAGAAATTTCAGGGTTTGGGCACCTGTTTTGAGGTGTGAGACCATCAGCAGTCAGAAATTTCAGGGTCTGGGCACCGGTTTTGACGTGTGAGACCATCAGCAGTTGGAAATTTCAGGGTCTGGGCACCTGTTTTGAGGTTTGAGACCATCAGCAGTTAGAAATTTCAAGGTCTGGGCACCTGTTTTGAGGTGTGAGACCATCAGCAGTTAGAAATTTCAGGGTCTGGGCACCGATTTTGAGGTGTGAGACCATCAGCAGTTAGAAATTTCAAGGTCTGGGCACCTGTTTTAAGGTGTGAGACCATAAGCAGTTATAAATTTCAGGGTCCGGGCACCTGTTTTGAGGTGTGAGACCATCAGCAGTTAGAAATTTCAGGGTCTAGGCACCGGTTTTGACGTGTGAGACCATCAGCAGTTGGAAATTTCAGGGTCTGGGCACCTGTTTTGAGGTGTGAGACCATCAACAGTTAGAAGTTTCAGGGTCTGGGCACCTGTTTTGAGGTGTGAGACCATCAGCAGTTAGAAATTTCAGGGTCTGGGCACCTGTTTTGAGGTGTGAGACCATCAACAGTTAGAAGTTTCAGGGTCTGGGCACCTGTTTTAAGGTGTGAGACCATAAGCAGTTATAAATTTCAGGGTCTGGGCACCTGTTTTGAGGTGTGAGACCATCAGCAGTTAGAAATTTCAGGGTCTGGGCACCGGTTTTGACGTGTGAGACCATAAGCAGTTATAAATTTCAGGGTCTGGGCACCTGTTTTGAGGTGTGAGACCATCAGCAGTTAGAAATTTCAGGGTCTGGGCACCTGTTTTGAGGTGTGAGACCATCAACAGTTAGAAGTTTCAGGGTCTGGGCACCTGTTTTGAGGTGTGAGACCATCAGCAGTTAGAAATTTCAAGGTCTGGGCACCTGTTTTAAGGTGTGAGACCATAAGCAGTTATAAATTTCAGGGTCTGGGCACCTGTTTTAAGGTGTGAGACCATAAGCAGTTATAAATTTCAGGGTCTGGGCACCTGTTTTGAGGTGTGAGACCATCAGCAGTTAGAAATTTCAGGGTCTGGGCACCGGTTTTGACGTGTGAGACCATCAGCAGTTGGAAATTTCAAGGTCTGGGCACCTGTTTTGAGGTGTGAGACCATCAGCAGTTAGAAATTTCAGGGTCTGGGCACCTGTTTTGAGGTGTGAGACCATCAACGGTTAGAAATTTCAAGGTCTGGGCACCAGTTTTGAGGTGTGAGACCATCAGCAGTTAGAAATTTCAGGGTCTGGGCACCTGTTTTGAGGTGTGAGACCATCAGCAGTCAGAAATTTCAGGGTCTGGGCACCGGTTTTGACGTGTGAGACCATCAGCAGTTGGAAATTTCAGGCTCTGGGCACCTGTTTTGAGGTGTGAGACCATCAGCAGTTAGAAATTTCAGGGTCTGGGCACCTGTTTTGAGGTGTGAGACCATCAGCAGTTAGAAATTTCAGGGTCTGGGCACCTGTTTTGAGGTGTGAAACCATCAACAGTTAGAAATTTCAGGGTCTGGGCACCGATTTTGAGGTGTGAGACCATCAGCAGTTAGAAATTTCAAGGTCTGGGCACCTGTTTTGAGGTGTGAGACCATAAGCAGTTAGAAATTTCAGGGTGTGGGCACCTGTTTTGAGGTGTGAGACCATCAGCAGTTAGAAATTTCAGGGTCTGGGCACCTGTTTTGAGGTGTGAGACCATCAGCAGTTAGAAATTTCAGGGTCTGAGCACCTGTTTTCAGGTGTGAGACCATCAGCAGTTAGAAATTTCAGGGTCTGGGCACCTGTTTTGAGGTGTGAGACCATCAGCAGTCAGAAATTTCAGGGTCTGGGCACCTGTTTTGAGGTGTGAGACCATCAGCAGTTAGAAATTTCAGGGTCTGGGCACCTGTTTTGAGGTGTGAGACCACCAGCAGTTAGAAATTTCAGGGTCTGGGCACCTGTTTTGAGGTGTGAGATCATCAGCAGTTAGAAATTTCAGGGTCTGGGCACCTGTTTGGAGGTGTGAGACCATTAGCAGTTAGAAATTTCAGGGTCTGGGCACCTGTTTTGAGGTGTGAGACCATCAGCAGTTAGAAATTTCAGGGTCTGGGCACCTGTTTTGAGGTGTGAGACCATCAGCAGTTAGAAATTTCAAGGTCTGGGCACCTGTTTTGAGGTGTGAGACCATCAGCAGTTAGAAATTTCAGGGTCTGGGCACCTGTTTTGAGGTGTGAGACCATCAGCACTTAGAAATTTCAGGGTCTGCGCACCTGTTTTGAGGTGTGAGACCATCAGCAGTTAGAAATTTCAGGGTCTGGGCACCTGTTTTGAGGTTTGAGACCAACGGCAGTTAGAAATTTCAGGGTGTGCGCACCTGTTTTGAGGTGTGAGACCATCAGCAGTTAGAAATTTCAGGCTCTGGGCACCTGTTTTGAGGTGTGAGACCATCAGCAGTTAGAAATTTCAGGGTCTGGGCACCTGTTTTGAGGTGTGAGACCATCAGCAGTTAGAAATTTCAAGGTCTGGGCACCTGTTTTGAGGTGTGAGACCATCAGCAGTTAGAAATTTCAGGGTCTGGGCACCGGTTTTGAGGTGTGAGACCATCAGCAGTTAGAAATTTCAGGGTCTGGGCACCTGTTTTGAGGTTTGAGACCATCAGCAGTTAGAAATTTCAGGGTCTGGGCACCTGTTTTGAGGTTTGAGACCATCAGCAGTTGGAAATTTCAGGGTCTGGGCACCGGTTTTGAGGTGTGAGACCATCAGCAGTTAGAAATTTCAGGCTCTGGGCACCTGTTTTGAGGTGTGAGACCATCAGCAGTTAGAAATTTCAGGGTCTGGGCACCTGTTTTGAGGTGTGAGACCATCAGCAGCTAGAAATTTCAGGGTCTGGGCACCGGTTTGGAGGTGTGAGACCATCAGCAGTTAGAAATTTCAGGGTCTGGGCACCTGTTTTGAGGTGTGAGACCATCAACAGTTAGAAATTTCAGGGTCTGGGTACCTGTTTTGAGGTGTGAGACCATCAGGAGTTAGAAATTTCAAGGTCTGGGCACCTGTTTTGAGGTGTGAGACCATCAGCAGTTAGAAATTTCAGGGTCTGGGCACCTGTTTTGAGGTGTGAGACCATCAGCAGTTAGAAATTTCAGGGTTTGGGCACCTGTTTTGAGGTTTGAGACCATCAGCAGTTAGAAATTTCAGGGTCTGGGCACCTGTTTTGAGGTGTGAGACCATCAGCAGTTAGAAATTTCAGGGTCTGGGTACCTGTTTTGAGGTGTGAGACCATCAGCAGTTAGAAATTTCAAGGTCTGGGCACCTGTTTTGAGGTGTGAGACCATCAACAGTTAGAAATTTCAGGGTCTGGGTACCTGTTTTGAGGTGTGAGACCATCAGCAGTTAGAAATTTCAGGGTCTGGGCACCTGTTTTGAGGTTTGAGACCATCAGCAGTTAGAAATTTCAGTGTCTGGGCACCTGTTTTGAGGTGTGAGACCATCAGCAGTTAGAAATTTCAAGGTCTGGGCACCTGTTTTGAGGTTTGAGACCATCAGCAGTTAGAAATTTCAGGGTCTGGGCACCTGTTTTGAGGTGTGAGACCATCAGCAGTTAGAAATTTCAGGGTTTGGGCACCTGTTTTGAGGTGTGAGACCATCAACAGTTAGAAATTTCAGGGTCTGGGTACCTGTTTTGAGGTGTGAGACCATCAGCAGTTAGAAATTTCAGGGTCTGGGCACCTGTTTTGAGGTTTGAGACCATCAGCAGTTAGAAATTTCAGGGTCTGGGCACCTGTTTTGAGGTGTGAGACCATCAGCAGTTAGAAATTTCAAGGTCTGGGCACCTGTTTTGAGGTTTGAGACCATCAGCAGTTAGAAATTTCAGGGTCTGGGCACCTGTTTTGAGGTGTGAGACCATCAGCAGTTAGAAATTTCAGGGTCTGGGTACCTGTTTTGAGGTGTGAGACCATCAGCAGTTAGAAATTTCAAGGTCTGGGCACCTGTTTTGAGGTGTGAGACCATCAACAGTTAGAAATTTCAGGGTCTGGGTACCTGTTTTGAGGTGTGAGACCATCAGCAGTTAGAAATTTCAAGGTCTGGGCACCTGTTTTGAGGTTTGAGACCATCAGCAGTTAGAAATTTCAGGGTCTGGGCACCTGTTTTGAGGTGTGAGACCATCAGCAGTTAGAAATTTCAGGCTCTGGGCACCTGTTTTGAGGTGTGAGACCATCAGCAGTTAGAAATTTCAGGGTCTGGGCACCTGTTTTGAGGTGTGAGACCATCAGCAGTTAGAAATTTCAGGGTCTGGGCACCTGTTTTGAGGTGTGAGACCATCAGCAGCTAGAAATTTCAGGGTCTGGGCACCGGTTTGGATGTGTGAGACCATCAGCAGTTAGAAATTTCAGGGTCTGGGCACCTGTTTTGAGGTGTGAGACCATCAACAGTTAGAAATTTCAGGGTCTGGGTACCTGTTTTGAGGTGTGAGACCATCAGCAGTTAGAAATTTCAAGTTCTGGGCACCTGTTTTGAGGTGTGAGACCATCAGCAGTTAGAAATTTCAAGGTCTGGGCACCTGTTTTGAGGTTTGAGACCATCAGCAGTTAGAAATTTCAGGGTCTGGGCACCTGTTTTGAGGTGTGAGACCATCAGCAGTTAGAAATTTCAGGGTCTGGGTACCTGTTTTGAGGTGTGAGACCATCAGCAGTTAGAAATTTCAGGGTCTGGGCACCTGTTTTGAGGTGTGAGACCATCAACAGTTAGAAATTTCAGGGTCTGGGTACCTGTTTTGAGGTGTGAGACCATCAGCAGTTAGAAATTTCAAGGTCTGGGCACTTGTTTTGAGGTTTGAGACCATCAGCAGTTAGAAATTTCAGGGTCTGGGCACCTGTTTTGAGGTGTGAGACCATCAGCAGTTAGAAATTTCAGGGTCTGGGCACCTGTTTTGAGGTGTGAGACCATCAGCAGTTAGAAATTCAGGGTCTAGGCACCTGTTTTGAGGTGTGAGACCATCAACAGTTAGAAGTTTCAGGGTATGGGCACCTGTTTTGAGGTGTGAGACCATCAGCAGTTGGAAATTTCAGGGTTTGGGCACCTGTTTTGAGGTGTGAGACCATCAGGAGTTAGAAATTTCAGGGTCTGGGCACCTGTTTTGAGGTGTGAGACCATCAGCAGTTAGAAATTTCAGGGTCTGGGCACCTGTTTGGAGGTGTGAGACCATCAGCAGTTAGAAATTTCAGGGTCTGGGCACCTGTTTTGAGGTGTGAGACCATCAGCAGTTAGAAATTTCAAGGTCTGGGCACCTGTTTTGAGGTGTGAGACCATCAGCAGTTAGAAATTTCAAGGTCTGGGCTCCTGTTTTGAGGTGTGAGACCATCAGCAGTTAGAAATTTCAGGGTCTAGGCACCTGTTTTGAGGTGTGAGACCATCAGGAGTTAGAAATTTCGGGGTCTGGGCACCTGTTTTGGGGTGTGAGACCATCAGCAGTTAGAAATTTCAGGGTTTGGGCACCTGTTTTGAGGTGTGAGACCATCAGGAGTTAGAAATTTCAGGGTCTGGGCACCTGTTTTGAGGTGTGAGACCATCAGCAGTTAGAAATTTCAGGGTCTGGGCACCTGTTTGGAGGTGTGAGACCATCAGCAGTTAGAAATTTCAGGGTCTGGGCACCTGTTTTGAGGTGTGAGACCATCAGCAGTTAGAAATTTCAAGGTCTGGGCACCTGTTTTGAGGTGTGAGACCATCAGCAGTTAGAAATTTCAAGGTCTGGGCTCCTGTTTTGAGGTGTGAGACCATCAGCAGTTAGAAATTTCAAGGTCTGGGCACCTGTTTTGAGGTGTGAGACCATCAGCAGTTAGAAATTTCAGGGTATGGGCACCTGTTTTGAGGTTTGAGACCATCAGCAGTTAGAAATTTCAGGCTCTGGGCACCTGTTTTGAGGTGTGAGACCATCAGCAGTTAGAAATTTCAGGGTCTGGGCACCTGTTTTGAGGTGTGAGACCATCAGCAGTTAGAAATTTCAGGGTCTAGGCACCTGTTTTGAGGTGTGAGACCATCAGGAGTTAGAAATTTCAGGGTCTGGGCACCTGTTTTGAGGTGTGAGACCATCAGCAGTTAGAAATTTCAGGGTCTGGGCACCTGTTTTCAGGTGTGAGACCATCAGCAGTTAGAAATTTCAGGGTCTGGGCACCTGTTTTGAGGTGTGAGACCATCAGCAGTTAGAAATTTCAGGGTCTGGGCACCTGTTTTGAGGTGTGAGACCATCAGCAGTTAGAAATTTCAAGATCTGGGCACCTGTTTTGAGGTGTGAGACCATCAGCAGTTAGAAATTTCAGGGTCTGGGCACCTGTTTTGAGGTGTGAGACCATCAGCAGCTAGAAATTTCAGGGTCTGGGCACCGGTTTGGATGTGTGAGACCATCAGCAGTTAGAAATTTCAGGGTCTGGGCACATGTTTTGAGGTGTGAGACCATCAACAGTTAGAAATTTCAGGGTCTGGGTACCTGTTTTGAGGTGTGAGACCATCAGCAGTTAGAAATTTCAAGGTCTGGGCACCTGTTTTGAGGTGTGAGACCATCAGCAGTTAGAAATTTCAAGGTCTGGGCACCTGTTTTGAGGTTTGAGACCATCAGCAGTTAGAAATTTCAGGGTCTGGGCACCTGTTTTGAGGTGTGAGACCATCAGCAGTTAGAAATTTCAGGGTCTGGGTACCTGTTTTGAGGTGTGAGACCATCAGGAGTTAGAAATTTCAGGGTCTGGGCACCTGTTTTGAGGTGTGAGACCATCAACAGTTAGAAATTTCAGGGTCTGGGTACCTGTTTTGAGGTGTGAGACCATCAGCAGTTAGAAATTTCAAGGTCTGGGCACCTGTTTTGAGGTTTGAGACCATCAGCAGTTAGAAATTTCAGGGTCTGGGCACCTGTTTTGAGGTGTGAGACCATCAGCAGTTAGAAATTTCAGGGTCTGGGCACCTGTTTTGAGGTGTGAGACCATCAGCAGTTAGAAATTCAGGGTCTAGGCACCTGTTTTGAGGTGTGAGACCATCAACAGTTAGAAGTTTCAGGGTCTGGGCGCCTGTTTTGGGGTGTGAGACCATCAGCAGTTAGAAATTGTAGGGTCTGGGCACCTGCTTTGAGGTGTGAGACCATCAGCAGTTAGAAATTTCAGGGTATGGGCACCTGTTTTGAGGTGTGAGACCATCAGCAGTTGGAATTTTCGGGGTCTGGGCACCTGTTTTGGGGTGTGAGACCATCAGCAGTTTGAAATTTCAGGGTCTGGGCACCTGTTTTGAGGTGTGAGACCATCAGCAGTTAGAAATTTCAAGGTCTGGGCACTTGTTTTGAGGTTTGAGACCATCAGCAGTTAGAAATTTCAGGGTCTGGGCACCTGTTTTGAGGTGTGAGACCATCAGCAGTTAGAAATTTCAGGGTCTGGGCACCTGTTTTGAGGTGTGAGACCATCAGCAGTTAGAAATTCAGGGTCTAGGCACCTGTTTTGAGGTGTGAGACCATCAACAGTTAGAAGTTTCAGGGTATGGGCACCTGTTTTGAGGTGTGAGACCATCAGCAGTTGGAATTTTCGGGGTCTGGGCACCTGTTTTGGGGTGTGAGACCATCAGCAGTTAGAAATTTCAGGGTTTGGGCACCTGTTTTGAGGTGTGAGACCATCAGGAGTTAGAAATTTCAGGGTCTGGGCACCTGTTTTGAGGTGTGAGACCATCAGCAGTTAGAAATTTCAGGGTCTGGGCACCTGTTTGGAGGTGTGAGACCATCAGCAGTTAGAAATTTCAGGGTCTGGGCACCTGTTTTGAGGTGTGAGACCATCAGCAGTTAGAAATTTCAAGGTCTGGGCACCTGTTTTGAGGTGTGAGACCATCAGCAGTTAGAAATTGCAAGGTCTGGGCTCCTGTTTTGAGGTGTGAGACCATCAGCAGTTAGAAATTTCAAGGTCTGGGCACCTGTTTTGAGGTGTGAGACCATCAGCAGTTAGAAATTTCAGGGTATGGGCACCTGTTTTGAGGTTTGAGACCATCAGCAGTTAGAAATTTCAGGCTCTGGGCACCTGTTTTGAGGTGTGAGACCATCAGCAGTTAGAAATTTCAGGGTCTGGGCACCTGTTTTGAGGTGTGAGACCATCAGCAGTTAGAAATTTCAGGGTCTAGGCACCTGTTTTGAGGTGTGAGACCATCAGGAGTTAGAAATTTCAGGGTCTGGGCACCTGTTTTGAGGTGTGAGACCATCAGCAGTTAGAAATTTCAGGGTCTGGGCACCTGTTTTCAGGTGTGAGACCATCAGCAGTTAGAAATTTCAGGGTCTGGGCACCTGTTTTGAGGTGTGAGACCATCAGCAGTTAGAAATTTCAGGGTCTGGGCACCTGTTTTGAGGTGTGAGACCATCAGCAGTTAGAAATTTCAGGGTCTGGGCACCTGTTTTGAGGTGTGAGACCATCAGCAGTTAGAAATTTCAGGGTCTGGGCACCTGTTTTGAGGTGTGAGACCATCAGCAGCTAGAAATTTCAGGGTCTGGGCACCGGTTTGGATGTGTGAGACCATCAGCAGTTAGAAATTTCAGGGTCTGGGCACATGTTTTGAGGTGTGAGACCATCAACAGTTAGAAATTTCAGGGTCTGGGTACCTGTTTTGAGGTGTGAGACCATCAGCAGTTAGAAATTTCAAGGTCTGGGCACCTGTTTTGAGGTGTGAGACCATCAGCAGTTAGAAATTTCAAGGTCTGGGCACCTGTTTTGAGGTTTGAGACCATCAGCAGTTAGAAATTTCAGGGTCTGGGCACCTGTTTTGAGGTGTGAGACCATCAGCAGTTAGAAATTTCAGGGTCTGGGTACCTGTTTTGAGGTGTGAGACCATCAGGAGTTAGAAATTTCAGGGTCTGGGCACCTGTTTTGAGGTGTGAGACCATCAACAGTTAGAAATTTCAGGGTCTGGGTACCTGTTTTGAGGTGTGAGACCATCAGCAGTTACAAATTTCAAGGTCTGGGCACCTGTTTTGAGGTTTGAGACCATCAGCAGTTAGAAATTTCAGGGTCTGGGCACCTGTTTTGAGGTGTGAGACCATCAGCAGTTAGAAATTTCAGGGTCTGGGCACCTGTTTTGAGGTGTGAGACCATCAGCAGTTAGAAATTCAGGGTCTAGGCACCTGTTTTGAGGTGTGAGACCATCAACAGTTAGAAGTTTCAGGGTCTGGGCGCCTGTTTTGGGGTGTGAGACCATCAGCAGTTAGAAATTGTAGGGTCTGGGCACCTGCTTTGAGGTGTGAGACCATCAGCAGTTAGAAATTTCAGGGTATGGGCACCTGTTTTGAGGTGTGAGACCATCAGCAGTTGGAATTTTCGGGGTCTGGGCACCTGTTTTGGGGTGTGAGACCATCAGCAGTTTGAAATTTCAGGGTTTGGGCACCTGTTTTGAGGTGTGAGACCATCAGGAGTTAGAAATTTCAGGGTCTGGGCACCTGTTTTGAGGTGTGAGACCATCAGCAGTTAGAAATTTCAGGGTCTGGGCACCTGTTTGGAGGTGTGAGACCATCAGCAGTTAGAAATTTCAGGGTCTGGGCACCTGTTTTGAGGTGTGAGACCATCAGCAGTTAGAAATTTCAAGGTCTGGGCACCTGTTTTGAGGTGTGAGACCATCAGCAGTTAGAAATTTCAAGGTCTGGGCTCCTGTTTTGAGGTGTGAGACCATCAGCAGTTAGAAATTTCAAGGTCTGGGCACCTGTTTTGAGGTGTGAGACCATCAGCAGTTAGAAATTTCAGGGTCTGGGCACCTGTTTTGAGGTTTGAGACCATCAGCAGTTAGAAATTTCAGGCTCTGGGCACCTGTTTTGAGGTGTGAGACCATCAGCAGTTAGAAATTTCAGGGTCTGGGCACCTGTTTTGAGGTGTGAGACCATCAGCAGTTAGAAATTTCAGGGTCTGGGCACCTGTTTTGAGGTGTGAGACCATCAGGAGTTAGAAATTTCAGGGTCTGGGCACCTGTTTTGAGGTGTGAGACCATCAGCAGTTAGAAATTTCAGGGTCTGGGCACCTGTTTTCAGGTGTGAGACCATCAGCAGTTAGAAATTTCAGGGTCTGGGCACCTGTTTTGAGGTGTGAGACCATCAGCAGTTAGAAATTTCAGGGTCTGGGTACCTGTTTTGAGGTGTGAGACCATCAGCAGTTAGAAATTTCAAGGTCTGGGCACCTGTTTTGAGGTGTGAGACCATCAGCAGTTAGAAATTTCAGGGTCTGGGCACCTGTTTTGAGGTGTGAGACCATCAGCAGTTAGAAATTTCAGGGTCTGGGCACCTGTTTTGAGGTGTGAGACCATCAGCAGTTAGAAATTTCAGGGTCTGGGCACCTGTTTTCAGGTGTGAGACCATCAGCAGTTAGAAATTTCAGGGTCTGGGCACCTGTTTTGAGGTGTGAGACCATCAGCAGTTAGAAATTTCAGGGTCTGGGCACCTGTTTTGAGGTGTGAGACCATCAGCAGTTAGAAATTTCAGGGTCTGGGCACCTGTTTTGAGGTGTGAGACCACCAGCAGTTAGAAATTTCAGGGTCTGGGCACCTGTTTTGAGGTGTGAGACCATCAGCAGTTAGAAATTTCAGGGTCTGGGCACCTGTTTTCAGGTGTGAGACCATCAGCAGTTAGAAATTTTAGGGTCTGGGCACCTGTTTTGAGGTGTGAGACCATCAGCAGTTAGAAATTTCAGGGTCTGGGCACCTGTTTTGAGGTGTGAGACCATCAGCATTTAGAAATTTCAGGGTCTGGGCACCTGTTTTGAGGTGTGAGACCATCAGCGGTTAGAAATTTCAGGGTCTGGGCACCTGTTTTGAGGTGTGAGACCATCAGCAGTTAGAAATTTCAGGGTCTGGGCACCTGTTTTGAGGTTTGAGACCAACAGCAGTTAGAAATTTCAGGCTCTGGGCACCTGTTTTGAGGTGTGAGACCATCAGCAGTTAGAAATTTCAGGGTCTGGGCACCTGTTTTGAGGTGTGAGACCATCAGCAGTTAGATATTTCAGGGTCTGGGCACCTGTTTTGCAAACAGGTGCCCAGACCCTGAAATTTCTAGCTGCTGATGGTCTCACACCTCAAAACAGGTGCCCAAACCCTGAAATTTCTAACTGCTAATGGTCTCACACCTCAAAACCGGTGCCCAGACCCTGAAATTTCTAACTGCTGATGGTCTCACACCTCAAAACAGGTGCCCAGACCCTGAAATTTCTAACTGCTGATGGTCTCACACCTCAAAACAGGTGCCCAGACCCTGAAATTTCTAACTGCTGATGGTCTCACACCTCAAAACAAGTGCCCAGACCCTGAAATTTCTAACTGCTGATGGTCTCACACCTCAAAACAGGTGCCCAAACCCTGAAATTTCTAACTGCTGATGGTCTCACACCTCAAAACAGGTGCCCAAACCCTGAAATTTCTAACTGCTGATGGTCTCACACCTCAAAACAGGTGCCCAAACCCTGAAATTTCTAACTGCTGATGGTCTCACACGTCAAAACAGGTGCCCAGACTCTGAAATTTCTAACTGCTGATGGTCTCACACCTCAAAACAGGTGCCCAGACCCTGAAATTGCTAACTGCTGATGGTCTCACACCTCAAAAAAGGTGCCCAGACCCTAAAATTTCTAACTGCTGATGGTCTCACACCTCAAAACTGGTGCCCAGACCCTGAAATTTCGGACTGCTGATGGTCTCACACCCCAAAACAGGTGCCCAGACCCTGAAATTTCTAACTGCTGATGGTCTCACACCTCAAAACAGGTGCCCATACCCTGAAATTTCTAACTGCTGATGGTCTCACACCTCAAAACAGGTGCCCAAACCCTGAAATTTCTAACTGCTGATGGTCTCACACCTCAAAACAGGTGCCCAGACCCTGAAATTTCTAACTCCTGATGGTCTCAAACCTCAAAACAGGTGCCCGGACCCTGAAATTTCTAACTGCTGATGGTCTCACACCTCAAAAAATGTGCCCAGACCCTAAAATTTCTAACTGCTGATGGTCTCACACCTCAAAACTGGTGCCCAGACCCTGAAATTTCGGACTGCTGATGGTCTCACACCCCAAAACAGGTGCCCAGACCCTGAAATTTCTAACTGCTGATGGTCTCACACCTCAAAACAGGTGCCCATACCCTGAAATTTCTAACTGCTGATGGTCTCACACCTCAAAACAGGTGCCCAAACCCTGAAATTTCTAACTGCTGATGGTCTCACACCTCAAAACAGGTGCCCAGACCCTGAAATTTCTAACTCCTGATGGTCTCAAACCTCAAAACAGGTGCCCAGATCCTGAAATTTCTAACTGCTGATGGTCTCACACCTCAAAACAGGTGCCCGGACCCTGAAATTTCTAACTGCTGATGGTCTCACACCTCAGAACAGGTGCCCATACCCTGAAATTTCTAACTGCTGATGGTCTCACACCTCAAAACAGGTGCCCATACCCTGAAATTTCTAACTGCTGATGGTCTCACACCTCAAAACAGGTGCCCAAACCCTGAAATTTTTAACTGCTGATGGTCTCACACCTCAAAACAGGTGCCCAGACCCTGAAATTTCTAACTGCTGATGGTCTCACACCTCAAAACAGGTGCCCAAACCCTGAAATTTCTAACTGCTGATGGTCTCACACCTCAAAACAGGTGCCCAGACCCTGAAATTTCTAACTCCTGATGGTCTCAAACCTCAAAACAGGTGCCCGGACCCTGAAATTTCTAACTGCTGATGGTCTCACACCTCAAAACAGGTGCCCAGATCCTGAAATTTCTAACTGCTGATGGTCTCACACCTCAAAACAGGTGCCCAGACCCTGAAATTGCTAACTGCTGATGGTCTCAGACCTCAAAACAGGTGCCCAGACCCTGAAATTTCTAACTGTCTATGGTCTCACACCTTAAAACAGGTGCCCAGACCCTGAAATTTCTAACTGCTGATGGTCTCACACCTCAAAACAGGTGCCCAGACCCTGAAATTTCTAACTGCTGATGGTCTCACACCTCCAAACAGGTCCCCAGACCCTGAAATTTCTAACTCCTGATGGTCTCACACCTCAAAACAAGTGCCCAGACCCTGAACTTTCTAACTGCTGATGGTCTCACACCTCAAAACAAGTGCCCAGACCCTGAAATTTCTAACTGCTGATGGTCTCACACCTCAAAACAGGTGCCCAGACCCTGAACTTTCTAACTGCTGATGGTCTCACACCTCAAAACAGGTGCCCAGACCCTGAAATTTCTAACTGCTGATGGTCTCACACCTCAAAACAGGTGCCCACACCTTGAAATTTCTAACTGCTGATGGTCTCACACCTCAAAACAGGTGCCCAGACCCTGAAATTTCTAGCTCCTGATGGTCTCACACCTCAAAACAGGTGCCGAGACCCTGAAATTTCTAACTGCTGATGGTCTCACACCTCAAAACAGGTGCCCAGACCCTGAAATTTCTACCTGCTGATGGTCTCACACCTCAAAACAGGTGCCCAAACCCTGAAAGTTCTAACTGCTGATGGTCTCACACCTCAAAACAGGTGCCCGGACCCTGAAATTTCTAACTCCTAATGGTCTCAAACCTCAAAACAGGTGCCCAGACTCTGAAATTTCTAACTGCTGATGGTCTCACACCTCAAAATAGGTGCCCAGACCCTGAAATTTCTAACTGCTGATGGTCTCACACCTCAAAACAGGTGCCCAGACCCTGAACTTTCTAACTGCTGATGGTCTCACACCTCAAAACAGGTGCCCAGACCCTGAAATTTCTAACTGCTGATGGTCTCACACCTCAAAACTGGTGCCCAGACCCTAAAATTTCTAACTGCTGATGGTCTCACACCTCAAAACAGGTGCCCAGACCCTGAAATTTCTAACCGCTGATGGTCTCACACCTCAAAACAGGTGCCCAGACCCTGAAATTTCTAACTGCTGATGGTCTCACACCTCAAAACAGGTGCCCAGACCCTGAAATTTCTAACTGCTGATGGTCTCACACCTCAAAACAGGTGCCCAGACCCTGAAATTTCTAACTGCTGATGGTCTCACACCTCAAAACAGGTGCCCAAACCCTGAAATTTCTAACTGCTGATGGTCTCACACCTCAAAACAGGTGCCCAGACCCTGAATATTCTAACTCCTGATGGTCTCAAACCTCAAAACAGGTGCCCGGACCCTGAAATTTCTAACTGCTGATGGTCTCACACGTCAAAACAGGTGCCCAAACCCTGAAATTTCCAACTGCTGATGGTCTCACACGTCAAAACCGGTGCCCAGACCCTGAAATTTCTGACTGCTGATGGTCTCACACCTCAAAACAGGTGCCCAGACCCTGAAATTTCTAACTGCTGATGGTCTCACACCTCAAAACAGGTGCTCAGACCCTCAAATTTCTAACTGCTGATGGTCTCACACCTCAAAACAGGTGCCCAGACCCTGAAATTTCTAACTGCTGATGGTCTCACACCTCAAAACAGGTGCCCAGACCCTGAAATTTCCAACTGCTGATGGTCTCACACCTCAAAACAGGTGCCCAAACCCTGAGATTTCTAACTGCTGATAGTCTCACACCTCAAAACAGGTGCCCAGACCCTGAAATTTATAACTGCTTATGGTCTCACACCTTAAAACAGGTGCCCAGACCCTGAAACTTCTAACTGTTGATGGTCTCACACCTCAAAACAGGTGCCCAGACCCTGAAATTTCTAACTGCTGATGGTCTCACACCTCAAAACAGGTGCCCAGACCCTGAAATTTCTAACTGCTGATGGTCTCACACCTCAAAACAGGTGCCCAGACCCTGAAATTTCTAACTGCTGATGGTCTCACACCTCAAAACAGGTGCCCAGACCCTGAAATTTCTAACTGCTGATGGTCTCACACCTCAAAACAGGTGCCCAGACCCTGAAATTTCTAACTGCTGATGGTCTCACACCTCAAAACAGGTGCCCAAACCCTGAAATTTCCAACTGCTGATGGTCTCACACGTCAAAACCGGTGCCCAGACCCTGAAATTTCTGACTGCTGATGGTCTCACACCTCAAAACAGGTGCCCAGACCCTGAAATTTCTAACTGCTGATGGTCTCACACCTCAAAACAGGTGCTCAGACCCTCAAATTTCTAACTGCTGATGGTCTCACACCTCAAAACAGGTGCCCAGACCCTGAAATTTCCAACTGCTGATGGTCTCACACCTCAAAACAGGTGCCCAAACCCTGAGATTTCTAACTGCTGATGGTCTCACACCTCAAAACAGGTGCCCAGACCCTGAAATTTATAACTGCTTATGGTCTCACACCTTAAAACAGGTGCCCAGACCCTGAAATTTCTAACTGCTGATGGTCTCACACCTCAAAACAGGTGCCCAGACCCTGAAATTTCTAACTGTCGATGGTCTCACACCTCCAAACAGGTCCCCAGACCCTGAAATTTCTAACTCCTGATGGTCTCACACCTCAAAACAGGTGCCCAGACCCTGAAATTTCTAACTGCTGATGGTCTCACACCTCAAAACAAGTGCCCAGACCCTGAAATTTCGAACTGCTGATGGTCTCACACCTCAAAACAGGTGCCCAGACCCTGAAATTTCTAACTGCTGATGGTCTCACACCTCAAAACAGGTGCCCAAACCCTGAAAGTTCTAACTGCTGATGGTCTCACACCTCAAAACAGGTGCCCGGACCCTGAAATTTCTAACTCCTAATGGTCTCAAACCTCAAAACAGGTGCCCAGACTCTGAAATTTCTAACTGCTGATGGTCTCACACCTCAAAATTGGTGCCCAGACCCTGAAATTTCTAACTCCTGATGGTCTCACACCTCAAAACAGGTGCCCAGACCCTGAACTTTCTAACTGCTGATGGTCTCACACCTCAAAACAGGTGCCCAGACCCTGAAATTTCTAACTGCTGATGGTCTCACACCTCAAAACTGGTGCCCAGACCCTAAAATTTCTAACTGCTGATGGTCTCACACCTCAAAACAGGTGCCCAGACCCTGAAATTTCTAACCGCTGATGGTCTCACACCTCAAAACAGGTGCCCAGACCCTGAAATTTCTAACTGCTGATGGTCTCACACCTCAAAACAGGTGCCCAGACCCTGAAATTTCTAACTGCTGATGGTCTCACACCTCAAAACAGGTGCCCAGACCCTGAAATTTCTAACTGCTGATGGTCTCACACCTCAAAACAGGTGCCCAAACCCTGAAATTTCTAACTGCTGATGGTCTCACACCTCAAAACAGGTGCCCAGACCCTGAATATTCTAACTCCTGATGGTCTCACACCTCAAAACAGGTGCCCGGACCCTGAAATTTCTAACTGCTGATGGTCTCACACGTCAAAACAGGTGCCCAAACCCTGAAATTTCCAACTGCTGATGGTCTCACACGTCAAAACCGGTGCCCAGACCCTGAAATTTCTGACTGCTGATGGTCTCACACCTCAAAACAGGTGCCCAGACCCTGAAATTTCTAACTGCTGATGGTCTCACACCTCAAAACAGGTGCTCAGACCCTCAAATTTCTAACTGCTGATGGTCTCACACCTCAAAACAGGTGCCCAGACCCTGAAATTTCTAACTGCTGATGGTCTCACACCTCAAAACAGGTGCCCAGACCCTGAAATTTCCAACTGCTGATGGTCTCACACCTCAAAACAGGTGCCCAAACCCTGAAATTTCTAACTGCTTATGGTCTCACACCTTAAAACAGGTGCCCAGACCCTGAAACTTCTAACTGTTGATGGTCTCACACCTCAAAACAGGTGCCCAGACCCTGAAATTTATAACTGCTTATGGTCTCACACCTTAAAACAGGTGCCCAGACCCTGAAACTTCTAACTGTTGATGGTCTCACACCTCAAAACAGGTGCCCAGACCCTGAAATTTATAACTGCTTATGGTCTCACACCTTAAAACAGGTGCCCAGACCCTGAAACTTCTAACTGTTGATGGTCTCACACCTCAAAACAGGTGCCCAGACCCTGAAATTTCTAACTGCTGATGGTCTCACACCTCAAAACAGGTGCTCAGACCCTGAAATTTCTAACTGCTGATGGTCTCACACCTCAAAACAGGTGCCCAGACCCTGAAATTTCTAACTGCTGATGGTCTCACACCTCAAAACAGGTGCCCAGACCCTGAAATTTCTAACTGCTGATGGTCTCACACCTCAAAACAGGTGCCCAGACCCTGAAATTTCTAACTGCTGATGGTCTCACACCTCAAAACAGGTGCCCAGACCCTGAAATTTCCAACTGCTGATGGTCTCACACGTCAAAACCGGTGCCCAGACCCTGAAATTTCTGACTGCTGATGGTCTCACACCTCAAAACAGGTGCCCAGATCCTGAAATTTCTAACTGCTGATGGTCTCACACCTCAAAACAGGTGCTCAGACCCTCAAATTTCTAACTGCTGATGGTCTCACACCTCAAAACAGGTGCCCAGACCCTGAAATTTCTAACTGCTGATGGTCTCACACCTCAAAACAGGTGCCCAGACCCTGAAATTTCCAACTGCTGATGGTCTCACACCTCAAAACAGGTGCCCAAACCCTGAGATTTCTAACTGCTGATAGTCTCACACCTCAAAACAGGTGCCCAGACCCTGAAATTTATAACTGCTTATGGTCTCACACCTTAAAACAGGTGCCCAGACCCTGAAACTTCTAACTGTTGATGGTCTCACACCTCAAAACAGGTGCCCAGACCCTGAAATTTCTAACTGCTGATGGTCTCACACCTCAAAACAGGTGCCCAGACCCTGAAATTTCTAACTGCTGATGGTCTCACACCTCAAAACAGGTGCCCAGACCCTGAAATTTCTAACTGCTGATGGTCTCACACCTCAAAACAGGTGCCCAGACCCTGAAATTTCTAACTGCTGATGGTCTCACACCTCAAAACAGGTGCCCAGACCCTGAAATTTCTAACTGCTGATGGTCTCACACCTCAAAACAGGTGCCCAAACCCTGAAATTTCCAACTGCTGATGGTCTCACACGTCAAAACCGGTGCCCAGACCCTGAAATTTCTGACTGCTGATGGTCTCACACCTCAAAACAGGTGCCCAGACCCTGAAATTTCTAACTGCTGATGGTCTCACACCTCAAAACAGGTGCTCAGACCCTCAAATTTCTAACTGCTGATGGTCTCACACCTCAAAACAGGTGCCCAGACCCTGAAATTTCTAACTGCTGATGGTCTCACACCTCAAAACAGGTGCCAGGGGGGGGGGGAAAATGCGATTCGCATTTTTTCGCATTTTCCGCATTTTTTTTCGCATTTTCTGGGCAGGTCCCTTAGTGTAATGTTCAAGAGGATACATTCAAGTGGCATTGTGTAGTTCAACTAAAGGGTAGTTTTGTAGTCAAGTCAGTGTTTGCATACCTTCCCAACACCGCCACTTTTGTTTGTTACATGGCTCCTTTTCCCTTAGACATGTCACATGCTATGCCCTCCCATTGCCCTCCTTCTGAGCCCACATCTGATGATGGAAATAGCCCACCCCGCCGCAAAGTACGTGGTAAGGGGAGAGGTGGTGCCGGCGCAAAGTATTGCACCATGGGCCCTGGGAAGCGGAAGGAACAATTCCCTGGCCATCCCCTGAGTCTCCGCACCAATGATCTTGGTATTGAAGTACTATGGTGCGATGCGTGTGGATGCCCCGTGAGCCACACAACGAAGAGCACAGTCCAATGTCATTTGGACTCCAAAAAGCACCAGGTGGCCGTTGAGACTATGCAGAAGAGGGAGAAGGCACGGGTCGAGCGCCGCCTAGAGGCAGAGGCAGATGCTCTACCTCATAAAGCCGCAATGAGGCAGCCCAGCCTACAATCCGTTGTGGCGTCATGCAACGACAAGAACAAGGCCGCTGATGATACGGTCTTTGCCTTCGCCGGTGCCGGCATCCCGTTGGACAAGCTGGATCACCCCCTTGTGCGTGCTTGGTTGCAGAAGTACACCACCATTGCCGGTTGCTTGCCGCAAGGCAGCTCTGACTTCCCCAAAGTCAACGGCCAGCGTGTGCTTGACGGGCACCGAGGAGCAATTCACAAGAAGACTGCCGACCGCAACACCACACTACTTTTTGATGAGTGGACAGATGAACGCGGGGTGCCCGTTCTTGCAATTATTGCCCATGTTGGAGGCCGGTTGAAGTTCTGCATCGACGTTGCTTTCCTCGAGGGCAAGGGTCCGCAGCGGGGTGTGGAGCACAAAGAGATCGCGGGTGCCCTTCTGAGCTCCTTAGCCACTGCGCAGATTCATCCAGACCGCATCAACTTTGTCATTTCCGACGAGGGAAGCACCGTGGTCGCCGCTGCAAAGCACGTGTTGCAGCATGTTTGGAGGAACGCCCGGTGGTTTTTGTGTAGTTTGTGTGTGTGGTTTGTGGAGAGGTTCTTCTCGCAAGCTGGCAACGTCTCCAAGAAGCAAAACAAGTTGTTGAATCAGATGAGGCGATTGGCTTTTATGGCGCGCTTCAACTTGGATGTCGAAGGGCGCCTTGTATAGTGTAGCTTCCGACAGCCGCCAACGTATACCTACGGGCGGTTAAGCTATCCAACTCGGGGCGAATAGTCGGAGGCAACGCACCGCGAAACACATCGATACGCCAGGCTCACCGGATTGGGCACCCTGTGGGCTTGGGAAGGCTTCCGACAGCCGCCAACGTATTTGTACGGGCGGTTAAGCTATCCAACTAGGGGCGAATAGTCGGGGGCAACGAACCGCGAAACGCATCGATACGCCAAGCTCACTGGACTGGGCACCCTGTGGGCTTGGGAAGGCTTCCGGCAGCCGCCATTGTATTCTTACGGGCGGTTAAGCTATCCATTGAGGGGCGAATAGCCGGTTGCTTCAATGGGGTATGGGGCGGAGGCAGTATTGGGGCTCTGCTGCTTCTTGCCGAGGGTGTAACGCCCCTCCTCCTAAACCACAGTAGAAGGGTGAGACTTCCCTACCACGCTTTGCATGTTGAGCCGGGGCCGTAGTCTTCACATTGATGGAGCGATGGTGTCAACAGATCAACATGCGTCTTGATAAACATAGGGGTTTTGGGAGTCCTATAGCATTTTAGCAAAACCGCATTTTATGCCGCATTTTTTCTCGCATTTTCCGCATTTTTTCCGCATTTTTCCGCATTTTTTTCCAATCCCGGCGACCGCATTTCCCCCCCCCCCCCTGAGGTGCCCAGACCCTGAAATTTCCAACTGCTGATGGTCTCACACCTCAAAACAGGTGCCCAAACCCTGAGATTTCTAACTGCTGATGGTCTCACACCTCAAAACAGGTGCCCAGACCCTGAAATTTATAACTGCTTATGGTCTCACACCTTAAAACAGGTGCCCAGACCCTGAAATTTCTAACTGCTGATGGTCTCACACCTCAAAACAGGTGCCCAGACCCTGAAATTTCTAACTGTTGATGGTCTCACACCTCCAAACAGGTCCCCAGACCCTGAAATTTCTAACTCCTGATGGTCTCACACCTCAAAACAGGTGCCCAGACCCTGAAATTTCTAACTGCTGATGGTCTCACACCTCAAAACAAGTGCCCAGACCCTGAAATTTCGAACTGCTGATGGTCTCACACCTCAAAACAGGTGCCCAGACCCTGAACTTTCTAACTGCTGATGGTCTCACACCTCAAAACAGGTGCCCAGACCCTGAAATTTCTAACTGCTGATGGTCTCACACCTCAAAACAGGTGCCCACACCTTGAAATTTCTAACTGCTGATGGTCTCACACCTCAAAACGGGTGCCCAGACCCTGAAATTTCTAGCTCCTGATGGTCTCACACCTCAAAACAGGTGCCGAGACCCTGAAATTTCTAACTGCTGATGGTCTCACACCTCAAAACAGGTGCCCAGACCCTGAAATTTCTAACTGCTGATGGTCTCACACCTCAAAACAGGTGCCCAAACCCTGAAAGTTCTAACTGCTGATGGTCTCACACCTCAAAACAGGTGCCCGGACCCTGAAATTTCTAACTCCTAATGGTCTCAAACCTCAAAACAGGTGCCCAGACTCTGAAATTTCTAACTGCTGATGGTCTCACACCTCAAAATAGGTGCCCAGACCCTGAAATTTCTTACTGCTGATGGTCTCACACCTCAAAACAGGTGCCCAGGCCCTGAACTTTCTAACTGCTGAAGGTCTCACACCTCAAAACAGGTGCCCAGACCCTGAAATTTCTAACCGCTGATGGTCTCACACCTCAAAATAGGTGCCCAGACCCTAAAATTTCTAACTGCTGATGGTCTCACACCTCAAAACAGGTGCCCAGACCCTGAAATTTCTAACTGCCGATGGTCTCACACCTCAAAACAGGTGCCCAAACCCTGAAATTTCTAACTGCTGATGGTCTCACACCTCAAAACAGGTGCCCAGACCCTGAAATTTCTAACTGCTGATGGTCTCACACCTCAAAACAGGTGCCCAGGCCCCGAAATTTCTAACTGCTGATGGTCTCACACCTCAAAACAGGTGCCCAAACCCTGAAATTTCTAACTGCTGATGGTCTCACACGTCAAAACAGGTGCCCAGACCCTGAAATTGCTAACTGCTGATGGTCTCACACCTCAAAAAAGGTGCCCAGACCCTAAAATTTCTAACTCCTGATGGTCTCACACCTCAAAACTTGTGCCCAGACCCTGAAATTTCTGACTGCTGATGGTCTCACACCTCAAAACAGGTGCCCAGACCCTGAAATTTCTAACTGCTGATGGTCTCACACCTCAAAACGGGTGCCCACACCTTGAAATTTCTAACTGCTGATGGTCTCACACCTCAAAACAGGTGCCCATACCCTGAAATTTCTAACTGCTGATGGTCTCACACCTGAAAACAGGTGCCCAGACCCTGAAATTTCTAACTCCTGATGGTCTCAAACCTCAAAACAGGTGCCCAGACCCTGAAATTTCTAGCTCCTGATGGTCTCACACCTCAAAACAGGTGCCGAGACCCTGAAATTTCTAACTGCTGATGGTCTCACACCTCAAAACAGGTGCCAAGACCCTGAAATTTCTAACTGCTGATGGTCTCACACCTCAAAACAGGTGCCGAGACCCTGAAATTTCTAACTGCTGATGGTCTCACACCTCAAAACAGGTGCCCAGACCCTGAAATTTCTAGCTCCTGATGGTCTCACACCTCAAAACAGGTGCCCAGACCCTGAAATTTCTAACTGCTGATGGTCTCACACCTCAAAACAGGTGCCCAGACCCTGAAATTTCTAACTGCTGATGGTCTCACACCTCAAAACAGGTGCCGAGACCCTGAAATTTCTAACTGCTGATGGTCTCACACCTCAGAACAGGTGCCCAAACCCTGAAAGTTCTAACTGCTGATGGTCTCACACCTCAAAACAGGTGCCCAGACCCTGAAATTTCTAACTGCTGATGGTCTCACACCTCAAAACAGGTGCCCAGACCCTGAAATTTCTAACTGCTGATGGTCTCACACCTCAAAACAGGTGCCCAGACCCTGAAATTTCTAACTGCTGATGGTCTCACACCTCAAAACAGGTGCCCAAACCCTGAAATTTCCAACTGCTGATGGTCTCACACGTCAAAACCGGTGCCCAGACCCTGAAATTTCTGACTGCTGATGGTCTCACACCTCAAAACAGGTGCCCAGACCCTGAAATTTCTAACTGCTGATGGTCTCACACCTCAAAACAGGTGCTCAGACCCTCAAATTTCTAACTGCTGATGGTCTCACACCTCAAAACAGGTGCCCAGACCCTGAAATTTCTAACTGCTGATGGTCTCACACCTCAAAACAGGTGCCCAGACCCTGAAATTTCCAACTGCTGATGGTCTCACACCTCAAAACAGGTGCCCAAACCCTGAGATTTCTAACTGCTGATGGTCTCACACCTCAAAACAGGTGCCCAGACCCTGAAATTTATAACTGCTTATGGTCTCACACCTTAAAACAGGTGCCCAGACCCTGAAATTTCTAACTGCTGATGGTCTCACACCTCAAAACAGGTGCCCAGACCCTGAAATTTCTAACTGTTGATGGTCTCACACCTCCAAACAGGTCCCCAGACCCTGAAATTTCTAACTCCTGATGGTCTCACACCTCAAAACAGGTGCCCAGACCCTGAAATTTCTAACTGCTGATGGTCTCACACCTCAAAACAAGTGCCCCGACCCTGAAATTTCGAACTGCTGATGGTCTCACACCTCAAAACAGGTGCCCAGACCCTGAACTTTCTAACTGCTGATGGTCTCACACCTCAAAACAGGTGCCCAGACCCTGAAATTTCTAACTGCTGATGGTCTCACACCTCAAAACAGGTGCCCACACCTTGAAATTTCTAACTGCTGATGGTCTCACACCTCAAAACGGGTGCCCAGACCCTGAAATTTCTAGCTCCTGATGGTCTCACACCTCAAAACAGGTGCCGAGACCCTGAAATTTCTAACTGCTGATGGTCTCACACCTCAAAACAGGTGCCCAGACCCTGAAATTTCTAACTGCTGATGGTCTCACACCTCAAAACAGGTGCCCAAACCCTGAAAGTTCTAACTGCTGATGGTCTCACACCTCAAAACAGGTGCCCGGACCCTGAAATTTCTAACTCCTAATGGTCTCAAACCTCAAAACAGGTGCCCAGACTCTGAAATTTCTAACTGCTGATGGTCTCACACCTCAAAATAGGTGCCCAGACCCTGAAATTTCTAACTGCTGATGGTCTCACACCTCAAAACAGGTGCCCAGGCCCTGAACTTTCTAACTGCTGAAGGTCTCACACCTCAAAACAGGTGCCCAGACCCTGAAATTTCTAACTGCTGATGGTCTCACACCTCAAAATAGGTGCCCAGACCCTAAAATTTCTAACTGCTGATGGTCTCACACCTCAAAACAGGTGCCCAGACCCTGAAATTTCTAACTGCTGATGGTCTCACACCTCAAAACAGGTGCCCAAACCCTGAAATTTCTAACTGCTGATGGTCTCACACCTCAAAACAGGTGCCCAGACCCTGAAATTTCTAACTGCTGATGGTCTCACACCTCAAAACAGGTGCCCAGGCCCTGAAATTTCTAACTGCTGATGGTCTCACACCTCAAAACAGGTGCCCAAACCCTGAAATTTCTAACTGCTGATGGTCTCACACGTCAAAACAGGTGCCCAGACCCTGAAATTGCTAACTGCTGATGGTCTCACACCTCAAAAAAGGTGCCCAGACCCTAAAATTTCTAACTCCTGATGGTCTCACACCTCAAAACTTGTGCCCAGACCCTGAAATTTCTGACTGCTGATGGTCTCACACCTCAAAACAGGTGCCCAGACCCTGAAATTTCTAACTGCTGATGGTCTCACACCTCAAAACGGGTGCCCACACCTTGAAATTTCTAACTGCTGATGGTCTCACACCTCAAAACAGGTGCCCATACCCTGAAATTTCTAACTGCTGATGGTCTCACACCTGAAAACAGGTGCCCAGACCCTGAAATTTCTAACTCCTGATGGTCTCAAACCTCAAAACAGGTGCCCAGACCCTGAAATTTCTAGCTCCTGATGGTCTCACACCTCAAAACAGGTGCCGAGACCCTGAAATTTCTAACTGCTGATGGTCTCACACCTCAAAACAGGTGCCAAGACCCTGAAATTTGTAACTGCTGATGGTCTCACACCTCAAAACAGGTGCCGAGACCCTGAAATTTCTAACTGCTGATGGTCTCACACCTCAAAACAGGTGCCCAGACCCTGAAATTTCTAGCTCCTGATGGTCTCACACCTCAAAACAGGTGCCGAGACCCTGAAATTTCTAACTGCTGATGGTCTCACACCTCAAAACAGGTGCCCAGACCCTGAAATTTCTAACTGCTGATGGTCTCACACCTCAAAACAGGTGCCGAGACCCTGAAATTTCTAACTGCTGATGGTCTCACACCTCAGAACAGGTGCCCAAACCCTGAAAGTTCTAACTGCTGATGGTCTCACACCTCAAAACAGGTGCCCAGACCCTGAAATTTCTAACTCCTAATGGTCTCAAACCTCAAAACAGGTGCCCAGACTCTGAAATTTCTAACTGCTGATGGTCTCACACCTCAACATAGGTGCCCAAACCCTGAAATTTCTAACTGCTGATGGTCTCACACCTCCAAACAGGTGTCCAGACCCTGAAATTTCTAGCTGCTGATGGTCTCACACCTCAAAACAGGTGCCCAGACCCTGAAATTTCTAACTGCTGATGGTCTCACACCTCAAAACAGGTGCCCAGACCCTGAAATTTCTAACTGCTGATGGTCTCACACCTCAAAACAGGTGCCCAGACCCTGAAATTTCTAACTGCTGATGGTCTCACACCTCAAAACAGGTGCCCAGACCCTGAAATTTCTAACTGCTGATGGTCTCACACCTCAAAACCGGTGCCCAGACCCTGAAATTTCTAACTGCTGATGGTCTCACACCTCAAAACAGGTGCCCAGACCCTGAAATTTCTAACTGTTGATGGTCTCACACCTCAAAACAGGTGCCCAAACCCTGAAATTTCTAACTGCTGATGGTCTCACACCTCAAAACAGGTGCCCAGACCCTGAATATTCTAACTCCTGATGGTCTCAAACCTCAAAACAGGTGCCCGGACCCTGAAATTTCTAACTGCTGATGGTCTCACACCTCAAAACAGGTGCCCAGACCCTGAAATTGCTAACTGCTGATGGTCTCACACCTCAAAAAAGGTGCCCAGACCCTAAAATTTCTAACTGCTGATGGTCTCACACCTCAAAACTGGTGCCCAGACCCTGAAATTTCTGACTGCTGATGGTCTCACACCTCAAAACAGGTGCCCAGACCCTGAAATTTCTAACTGCTGATGGTCTCACACCTCAAAACGGGTGGCCACACCTTGAAATTTCTAACTGCTGATGGTCTCACACCTCAAAACAGGTGCCCATACCCTGAAATTTCTAACTGCTGATGGTCTCACACCTCAAAACAGGTGCCCAAACCCTGAAATTTCTAACTGCTGATGGTCTCACACCTCAAAACAGGTGCCCAGACCCTGAAATTTCTAACTCCTGATGGTCTCAAACCTCAAAACAGGTGCCCGGACCCTGAAATTTCTAACTGCTGATGGTCTCACACCTCAAAACAGGTGCCCAGATCCTGAAATTTCTAACTGCTGATGGTCTCACACCTCAAAACAGGTGCCCAGACCCTGAAATTTCTAACTCCTGATGGTCTCAAACCTCAAAACAGGTGCCCGGACCCTGAAATTTCTAACTGCTGATGGTCTCACACCTCAAAACAGGTGCCCAGATCCTGAAATTTCTAACTGCTGATGGTCTCAAACCTCAAAACAGGTGCCCAGACCCTGAAATTTCTAACTGCTGATGGTCTCACACCTCAAAACAGGTGCCCATACCCTGAAATTTCTAACTGCTGATGGTCTCACACCTCAAAACAGGTGCCCAGACCCTGAAATTTCCAACTGCTGATGGTCTCACACCTCAAAACAGGTGCCCAAACCCTGAGATTTCTAACTGCTGATGGTCTCACACCTCAAAACAGGTGCCCAGACCCTGAAATTTATAACTGCTTATGGTCTCACACCTTAAAACAGGTGCCCAGACCCTGAAATTTCTAACTGCTGATGGTCTCACACCTCAAAACAGGTGCCCAGACCCTGAAATTTCTAACTGTTGATGGTCTCACACCTCCAAACAGGTCCCCAGACCCTGAAATTTCTAACTCCTGATGGTCTCACACCTCAAAACAGGTGCCCAGACCCTGAAATTTCTAACTGCTGATGGTCTCACACCTCAAAACAAGTGCCCAGACCCTGAAATTTCGAACTGCTGATGGTCTCACACCTCAAAACAGGTGCCCACACCCTGAACTTTCTAACTGCTGATGGTCTCACACCTCAAAATAGGTGCCCAGACCCTGAAATTTCTAACTGCTGATGGTCTCACACCTCAAAACAGGTGCCCACACCTTGAAATTTCTAACTGCTGATGGTCTCACACCTCAAAACAGGTGCCCAGACCCTGAAATTTCTAGCTCCTGATGGTCTCACACCTCAAAACAGGTGCCGAGACCCTGAAATTTCTAACTGCTGATGGTCTCACACCTCAAAACAGGTGCCCAGACCCTGAAATTTCTAACTGCTGATGGTCTCACACCTCAAAACAGGTGCCCAAACCCTGAAAGTTCTAACTGCTGATGGTCTCACACCTCAAAACAGGTGCCCGGACCCTGAAATTTCTAACTCCTAATGGTCTCAAACCTCAAAACAGGTGCCAAGACTCTGAAATTTCTAACTGCTGATGGTCTCACACCTCAAAATAGGTGCCCAGACCCTGAAATTTCTAACTGCTGATGGTCTCACACCTCAAAACAGGTGCCCAGACCCTGAACTTTCTAACTGCTGATGGTCTCACACCTCAAAACAGGTGCCCAGACCCTGAAATTTCTAACTGCTGATGGTCTCACACCTCAAAATAGGTGCCCAGACCCTAAAATTTCTAACTGCTGATGGTCTCACACCTCAAAACAGGTGCCCAGACCCTGAAATTTCTAACTGCTGATGGTCTCACACCTCAAAACAAGTGCCCAAACCCTGAAATTTCTAACTGCTGATGGTCTCACACGTCAAAACAGGTGCCCAGACCCTGAAATTGCTAACTGCTGATGGTCTCACACCTCAAAAAAGGTGCCCAGACCCTAAAATTTCTAACTCCTGATGGTCTCACACCTCAAAACTTGTGCCCAGACCCTGAAATTTCTGACTGCTGATGGTCTCACACCTCAAAACAGGTGCCCAGACCCTGAAATTTCTAACTGCTGATGGTCTCACACCTCAAAACGGGTGCCCACACCTTGAAATTTCTAACTGCTGATGGTCTCACACCTCAAAACAGGTGCCCATACCCTGAAATTTCTAACTGCTGATGGTCTCACACCTGAAAACAGGTGCCCAGACCCTGAAATTTCTAACTCCTGATGGTCTCAAACCTCAAAACAGGTGCCCAGACCCTGAAATTTCTAGCTCCTGATGGTCTCACACCTCAAAACAGGTGCCGAGACCCTGAAATTTCTAACTGCTGATGGTCTCACACCTCAAAACAGGTGCCCAGACCCTGAAATTTCTAACTGCTGATGGTCTCACACCTCAAAACAGGTGCCGAGACCCTGAAATTTCTAACTGCTGATGGTCTCACACCTCAAAACAGGTGCCCAGACCCTGAAATTTCTAGCTCCTGATGGTCTCACACCTCAAAACAGGTGCCGAGACCCTGAAATTTCTAACTGCTGATGGTCTCACACCTCAAAACAGGTGCCCAGACCCTGAAATTTCTAACTGCTGATGGTCTCACACCTCAAAACAGGTGCCGAGACCCTGAAATTTCTAACTGCTGATGGTCTCACACCTCAGAACAGGTGCCCAAACCCTGAAAGTTCTAACTGCTGATGGTCTCACACCTCAAAACAGGTGCCCAGACCCTGAAATTTCTAACTCCTAATGGTCTCAAACCTCAAAACAGGTGCCCAGACTCTGAAATTTCTAACTGCTGATGGTCTCACACCTCAAAATAGGTGCCCAGACCCTGAAATTTCTAACTGCTGATGGTCTCACACCTCCAAACAGGTGCCCAGACCCTGAAATTTCTAGCTGCTGATGGTCTCACACCTCAAAACAGGTGCCCAGACCCTGAAATTTCTAACTGCTGATGGTCTCACACCTCAAAACAGGTGCCCAGACCCTGAAATTTCTAACTGCTGATGGTCTCACACCTCAAAACAGGTGCCCAGACCCTGAAATTTCTAACTGCTGATGGTCTCACACCTCAAAACAGGTGCCCAGACCCTGAAATTTCTAACTGCTGATGGTCTCACACCTCAAAACCGGTGCCCAGACCCTGAAATTTCTAACTGCTGATGGTCTCACACCTCAAAACAGGTGCCCAGACCCTGAAATTTCTAACTGCTGATGGTCTCACACCTCAAAACAGGTGCCCAAACCCTGAAATTTCTAACTGCTGATGGTCTCACACCTCAAAACAGGTGCCCAGACCCTGAATATTCTAACTCCTGATGGTCTCAAACCTCAAAACAGGTGCCCGGACCCTGAAATTTCTAACTGCTGATGGTCTCACACCTCAAAACAGGTGCCCAGACCCTGAAATTGCTAACTGCTGATGGTCTCACACCTCAAAAAAGGTGCCCAGACCCTAAAATTTCTAACTGCTGATGGTCTCACACCTCAAAACTGGTGCCCAGACCCTGAAATTTCTGACTGCTGATGGTCTCACACCTCAAAACAGGTGCCCAGACCCTGAAATTTCTAACTGCTGATGGTCTCACACCTCAAAACGGGTGCCCACACCTTGAAATTTCTAACTGCTGATGGTCTCACACCTCAAAACAGGTGCCCATACCCTGAAATTTCTAACTGCTGATGGTCTCACACCTCAAAACAGGTGCCCAAACCCTGAAATTTCTAACTGCTGATGGTCTCACACCTCAAAACAGGTGCCCAGACCCTGAAATTTCTAACTCCTGATGGTCTCAAACCTCAAAACAGGTGCCCGGACCCTGAAATTTCTAACTGCTGATGGTCTCACACCTCAAAACAGGTGCCCAGATCCTGAAATTTCTAACTGCTGATGGTCTCACACCTCAAAACAGGTGCCCAGACCCTGAAATTTCTAACTCCTGATGGTCTCAAACCTCAAAACAGGTGCCCGGACCCTGAAATTTCTAACTGCTGATGGTCTCACACCTCAAAACAGGTGCCCAGATCCTGAAATTTCTAACTGCTGATGGTCTCAAACCTCAAAACAGGTGCCCAGACCCTGAAATTTCTAACTGCTGATGGTCTCACACCTCAAAACAGGTGCCCAGACCCTGAAATTTCTAACTGCTGATGGTCTCACACCCTAAAACAGGTGCCCAGACCCTGAAATTTCTAACTGCTGATGGTCTCACACCTCAAAACAGGTGCCCAGACTCTGAAATTTCTAACTCCTAATGGTCTCACACCTCAAAACAGGTGCCCAGACCTTGAAATTTCTAACTGCTGATGGTCTCACACCTCAAAACAGGTGCCCAGACCCTGAATATTCTAACTCCTGATGGTCTCACACCTCAAAACAGGTGCCCAGACCCTGAATATTCTAACTCCTGATGGTCTCAAACCTCAAAACAGGTGCCCAGATCCTGAAATTTCTAACTCCTGATGGTCTCACACCTCAAAACAAGTGCCCAGACCCTGAAATTTCTAACTGCTGATGGTCTCACACCTCAAAACAAGTGCCCAGACCCTGAAATTTCTAACTGCTGATGGTCTCACACCTCAAAACAGGTGCCCAGACCCTGAACTTTCTAACTGCTAATGGTCTCACACCTCAAAACAGGTGCCCAGACCCTGAAATTTCTAACTGCTGATGGTCTCACACCTCAAAACAGGTGCCCACACCTTGAAATTTCTAACTGCTGATGGTCTCACACCTCAAAACAGGTGCCCAGACCCTGAAATTTCTAACTGCTGATGGTCTCACACCTCAAAACAGGTGCCCAGACCCTGAAATTTCTAACTGCTGATGGTCTCACACCTCAGAACAGGTGCCCAAACCCTGAAAGTTCTAACTGCTGATGGTCTCACACCTCAAAACAGGTGCCCAGACCCTGAAATTTCTAACTCCTAATGGTCTCAAACCTCAAAACAGGTGCCCAGACTCTGAAATTTCTAACTGCTTATGGTCTCACACCTCAAAATAGGTGCCCAGACCCTGATATTTCTAACTGCTGATGGTCTCACACCTCCAAACAGGTGCCCAGACCCTGAAATTTTTAGCTGCTGATGGTCTCACACCTCAAAACAGGTGCCCAGACCCTGAAATTTCTAACTGCTGATGGTCTCACACCTCAAAACAGGTGCCCAGACTCTGAAATTTCTAACTGCTTATGGTCTCACACCTCAAAATAGGTGCCCAGACCCTGATATTTCTAACTGCTGATGGTCTCACACCTCCAAACAGGTGCCCAGACCCTGAAATTTTTAGCTGCTGATGGTCTCACACCTCAAAACCGGTGCCCACACCCTGAAATTTCTAACTGCTGATGGTCTCACACCTCAAAACAGGTGCCCAAACCCTGAAAGTTCTAACTGCTGATGGTCTCACACCTCAAAACAGGTGCCCAGACCCTGAAATTTCTAACTGCTGATGGTCTCACACCTCAAAACAGGTGCCCAGACCCTGAAATTTCTAACTGCTGATGGTCTCACACCTCAAAACAGGTGCCCAAACCCTGATATTTCTAACTGCTGATGGTCTCACACCTCCAAACAGGTGCCCAGACCCTGAAATTTCTAGCTGCTGATGGTCTCACACCTCAAAACAGGTGCCCAAACCCTGAAATTTCTAACTGCTGATGGTCTCACACCTCAAAACCGGTGCCCAGACCCTGAAATTTCTAACTGCTGATGGTCTCACACCTCAAAACAGGTGCCCAGACCCTGAAATTTCTAACTGCTGATGGTCTCACACCTCAAAACAGGTGCCCAGACCCTGAAATTTCTAACTGCTGATGGTCTCACACCTCAAAACAGGTGCCCAGACCCTGAAATTTCTAACTGCTGATGGTCTCACACCTCAAAACAGGTGCCCAAACCCTGAAATTTCTAACTGCTGATGGTCTCACACCTCAAAACAGGTGCCCAAACCCTGAAATTTCTAACTGCTGATGGTCTCACACCTCAAAACAGGTGTCCAAACCCTGAAATTTCTAACTGCTGATGGTCTCACACCTCAAAACAGGTGCCCAGACTCTGAAATTTCTAACTGCTGATGGTCTCACACCTCAAAACAGGTGCCCAGACCCTGAAATTGCTAACTGCTGATGGTCTCACACCTCAAAAAAGGTGCCCAGACCCTAAAATTTCTAACTGCTGATGGTCTCACACCTCAAAACTGGTGCCCAGACCCTGAAATTTCTGACTGCTGATGGTCTCACACCCCAAAACAGGTGCCCAGACCCTGAAATTTCTAACTGCTGATGGTCTCACACCTCAAAACAGGTGCCCATACCCTGAAATTTCTAACTGCTGATGGTCTCACACCTCAAAACAGGTGCCCAAACCCTGAAATTTCTAACTGCTGATGGTCTCACACCTCAAAACAGGTGCCCAGACCCTGAAATTTCTAACTCCTGATGGTCTCAAACCTCAAAACAGGTGCCCAGACCCTGAAATTTCTAACTGCTGATGGTCTCACACCTCAAAACAGGTGCCCAGATCCTGAAATTTCTAACTGCTGATGGTCTCACACCTCAAAACAGGTGCCCGGACCCTGAAATTTCTAACAGCTGATGGTCTCACACCTCAAAACAGGTGCCCATACCCTGAAATTTCTAACTGCTGATGGTCTCACACCTCAAAACAGGTGCCCACACCTTGAAATTTCTAACTGCTGATGGTCTCACACCTCAAAACAGGTGCCCATACCCTGAAATTTCTAACTGCTGATGGTCTCACACCTCAAAACAGGTGCCCAAACCCTGAAATTTCTAACTGCTGATGGTCTCACACCTCAAAACAGGTGCCCAGACCCTGAAATTTCTAACTGCTGATGGTCTCACACCTCAAAACAGGTGCCCAGACCCTGAAATTTCTAACTGCTGATGGTCTCACACCTCAAAACAGGTGCCCAGACCCTGAAATTTCTAACTCCTGATGGTCTCAAACCTCAAAACAGGTGCCCGGACCCTGAAATTTCTAACTGCTGATGGTCTCACACCTCAAAACAGGTACCCAGATCCTGAAATTTCTAACTGCTGATGGTCTCACACCTCAAAACAGGTGCCCAGACCCTGAAATTGCTAACTGCTGATGGTCTCACACCTCAAAAAAGGTGCCCAGACCCTAAAATTTCTAACTGCTGATGGTCTCACACCTCAAAACTGGTGCCCAGACCCTGAAATTTCTGACTGCTGATGGTCTCACACCTCAAAACAGGTGCCCAGACCCTGAAATTTCTAACTGCTGATGGTCTCACACCTCAAAACAGGTGCCCATACCCTGAAATTTCTAACTGCTGATGGTCTCACACCTCAAAACAGGTGCCCAGACCCTGAAATTTCTAACTCCTGATGGTCTCAAACCTCAAAACAGGTGCCCGGACCCTGAAATTTCTAACTGCTGATGGTCTCACACCTCAAAACAGGTGCCCAGATCCTGAAATTTCTAACTGCTGATGGTCTCACACCTCAAAACAGGTGCCCGGACCCTGAAATTTCTAACTCCTGATGGTCTCAAACCTCAAAACAGGTGCCCGGACCCTGAAATTTCTAACTGCTGATGGTCTCACACCTCAAAACAGGTGCCCAGACCCTGAAATTTCTAACTGCTGATGGTCTCACACCTCAAAACAGGTGCCCAGACCCTGAAATTTCTAACTCCTGATGGTCTCAAACCTCAAAACAGGTGCCCGGACCCTGAAATTTCTAACTGCTGATGGTCTCACACCTCAAAACAGGTACCCAGATCCTGAAATTTCTAACTGCTGATGGTCTCACACCTCAAAACAGGTGCCCAGACCCTGAAATTGCTAACTGCTGATGGTCTCACACCTCAAAAAAGGTGCCCAGACCCTAAAATTTCTAACTGCTGATGGTCTCACACCTCAAAACTGGTGCCCAGACCCTGAAATTTCTGACTGCTGATGGTCTCACACCTCAAAACAGGTGCCCAGACCCTGAAATTTCTAACTGCTGATGGTCTCACACCTCAAAACAGGTGCCCATACCCTGAAATTTCTAACTGCTGATGGTCTCACACCTCAAAACAGGTGCCCAGACCCTGAAATTTCTAACTCCTGATGGTCTCAAACCTCAAAACAGGTGCCCGGACCCTGAAATTTCTAACTGCTGATGGTCTCACACCTCAAAACAGGTGCCCAGATCCTGAAATTTCTAACTGCTGATGGTCTCACACCTCAAAACAGGTGCCCGGACCCTGAAATTTCTAACTCCTGATGGTCTCAAACCTCAAAACAGGTGCCCGGACCCTGAAATTTCTAACTGCTGATGGTCTCACACCTCAAAACAGGTGCCCAGATCCTGAAATTTCTAACTGCTGATGGTCTCACACCTCAAAACAGGTGCCCGGACCCTGAAATTTCTAACTGCTGATGGTCTCACACCTCAAAACAGGTGCCCATACCCTGAAATTTCTAACTGCTGATGGTCTCACACCTCAAAACAGGTACCCAGATCCTGAAATTTCTAACTGCTGATGGTCTCACACCTCAAAACAGGTGCCCAGACCCTGAAATTGCTAACTGCTGATGGTCTCACACCTCAAAAAAGGTGCCCAGACCCTAAAATTTCTAACTGCTGATGGTCTCACACCTCAAAACTGGTGCCCAGACCCTGAAATTTCTGACTGCTGATGGTCTCACACCTCAAAACAGGTGCCCAGACCCTGAAATTTCTAACTGCTGATGGTCTCACACCTCAAAACAGGTGCCCATACCCTGAAATTTCTAACTGCTGATGGTCTCAAACCTCAAAACAGGTGCCCGGACCCTGAAATTTCTAACTGCTGATGGTCTCACACCTCAAAACAGGTGCCCAGATCCTGAAATTTCTAACTGCTGATGGTCTCACACCTCAAAACAGGTGCCCAGACCCTGAAATTTCTAACTCCTGATGGTCTCAAACCTCAAAACAGGTGCCCGGACCCTGAAATTTCTAACTGCTGATGGTCTCACACCTCAAAACAGGTGCCCAGATCCTGAAATTTCTAACTGCTGATGGTCACAAACCTCAAAACAGGTGCCCAGACCCTGAATCTTCTAACTGCTGATGGTCTCACACCTCAAAACAGGTGCCCAGACCCTGAAATTTCTAACTGCTGATGGTCTCACACCCTAAAACAGGTGCCCAGACCCTGAAATTTCTAACTGCTGATGGTCTCACACCTCAAAACAGGTGCCCAGACTCTGAAATTTCTAACTGCTGATGGTCTCACACCTCAAAACAGGTGCCCAGACCCTGAAATTTCTAACTCCTGATGGTCTCACACGTCAAAACAGGTGCCCAGACCTTGAAATTTCTAACTGCTGATGGTCTCACACCTCAAAACAGGTGCCCAGACCCTGAATATTCTAACTCCTGATGGTCTCAAACCTCAAAACAGGTGCCCAGATCCTGAAATTTCTAACTCCTGATGGTCTCACACCTCAAAACAAGTGCCCAGACCCTGAAATTTCTAACTGCTGATGGTCTCACACCTCAAAACAAGTGCCCAGACCCTGAAATTTCTAACTGCTGATGGTCTTACACCTCAAAACAGGTGCCCAGACCCTGAAATTTCTAACTGCTAATGGTCTCACACCTCAAAACAGGTGCCCAGACCCTGAAATTTCTAACTGCTGATGGTCTCACACCTCAAAACAGGTGCCCACACCTTGAAATTTCTAACTGCTGATGGTCTCACACCTCAAAACAGGTGCCCAGACCCTGAAATTTCTAACTGCTGATGGTCTCACACCTCAAAACAGGTGCCCAGACCCTGAAATTTCTAACTGCTGATGGTCTCACACCTCAGAACAGGTGCCCAAACCCTGAAAGTTCTAACTGTTGATGGTCTCACACCTCAATACAGGTGCCCAGACCCTGAAATTTCTAACTCCTAATGGTCTCAAACCTCAAAACAGGTGCCCAGACTCTGAAATTTCTAACTGCTTATGGTCTCACACCTCAGAATAGGTGCCCAGACCCTGATATTTCTAACTGCTGATGGTCTCACACCTCCAAACAGGTGCCCAGACCCTGAAATTTCTAGCTGCTGATGGTCTCACACCTCAAAACAGGTGCCCAGACCCTGAAATTTCTAACTGCTGATGGTCTCACACCTCAAAACCGGTGCCCAGACCCTGAAATTTCTAACTGCTGATGGTCTCACACCTCAAAACAGGTGCCCAGACCCTGAAATTTCTAACTGCTGATGGTCTCACACCTCAAAACAGGTGCCCAGACCCTGAAGCTTCTAACTGCTGATGGTCTCACACCTCAAAACAGGTGCCCAGACCCTGAAATTTCTAACTGCTGATGGTCTCACACCTCAAAACAGGTGCCCAAACCCTGAAATTTCTAACTGCTGATGGTCTCACACCTCAAAACAGGTGCCCAGACCCTGAATGTTCTAACTCCTGATGGTCTCAAACCTCAAAACAGGTGCCCAGACCCTGAAATTGCTAACTGCTGATGGTCTCACACCTCAAAAAAGGTGCCCAGACCCTAAAATTTCTAACTGCTGATGGTCTCACACCTCAAAACTGGTGCCCAGACCCTGAAATTTCTGACTGCTGATGGTCTCACACCTCCAAACAGGTGCCCAGACCCTGAAATTTCTAACTGCTGATGGTCTCACACCTCAAAACAGGTGCCCATACCCTGAAATTTCTAACTGCTGATGGTCTCACACCTCAAAACAGGTGCCCAAACCCTGAAATTTCTAACTGCTGATGGTCTCACACCTCAAAACAGGTGCCCAGACCCTGAAATTTCTAACTCCTGATGGTCTCAAACCTCAAAACAGGTGCCCGGACCCTGAAATTTCTAACTGCTGATGGTCTCACACCTCAAAACAGGTGCCCAGATCCTGAAATTTCTAACTGCTGATGGTCTCACACCTCAAAACAGGTGCCCGGACCCTGAAATTTCTAACTGCTGATGGTCTCACACCTCAAAACAGGAGCCCACACCTTGAAATTTCTAACTGCTGATGGTCTCACACCTCAAAACAGGTGCCCATACCCTGAAATTTCTAACTGCTGATGGTCTCACACCTCAAAACAGGTGCCCAAACCCTGAAATTTCTAACTGCTGATGGTCTCACACCTCAAAACAGGTGCACAGACCCTGAAATTTCTAACTCCTGATGGTCTCAAACCTCAAAACAGGTGCCCGGACCCTGAAATTTCTAACTGCTGATGGTCTCACACCTCAAAACAGGTGCCCAGATCCTGAAATTTCTAACTGCTGATGGTCTCACACCTCAAAACAGGTGCCCAGACCCTGAAATTTCTACCTCCTGATGGTCTCACACCTCAAAACAGGTGCCCGGACCCTGAAATTTCTAACTGCTGATGGTCTCACACCTCAAAACAGGTGCCCAGATCCTGAAATTTCTAACTGCTGATGGTCTCACACCTCAAAACAGGTGCCCAGACCCTGAAATTTCTAACTGCTGATGGTCTCACAGCTCAAAATAGGTGCCCAGACCCTGAAATTTCTAACTGCTGATGGTCTCAAACCTCAAAACAGGTGCCCAGACCCTGAAATTTCTAACTGCTGATGGTCTCACACCTCAAAACACGTGCCCAGACCCTGAAATTTCTAACTGCTGATGGTCTCACACCTCAAAACAGGTGCTCAGATCCTGAAATTTCTAACTGCTGATGGTCTCACACCTCAAAACCGGTGCCCAGACCCTGAAATTTCTAACTGCTGATGGTCTCACACCTCAAAACAGGTGCCCAGACCCTGAAATTTCTAACTGCTGATGGTCTCACACCTCAAAACAGGTGCCCAGACTCTGAAATTTCTAACTGCTGATGGTCTCACACCTCAAAACAGGTGCCCAGACCCTGAAATTTCTAACTGCTGATGGTCTCACACCTCAAAACAGGTGCCCAGACCCTGAAATTGCTAACTGCTGGTGGTCTCACACCTCAAAACAGGTGCCCAGACCCTGAAAATTTCAACTACTGATGGTCTCACACCTCAAAACAGGTGCCCAGACCCTGAAATTGCTAACTGCTGATGGTCTCACATGTCAAAACAGGTGCCCAGACCCTGAAATTTCTAACTCCTGATGGTCTCACACCTCAAAACAGGTGCCCAGACCCTGAAATTTCTAACTGCTGATGGTCTCACACCTCAAAACAGGTGCCCAGACCCTGAAATTTCTAACTGCTGATGGTCTCACACCTCAAAACAGGTGCCCAAACCCTGAAATTTCTAACTGCTGATGGTCTCACACCTCAAATTAGGTGCCCAGACCCTGAAATTTCTGACTGCTGATGGTCTCACACCTCAAAACAGGTGCCCAGACCCTGAAATTTCTAACTGCTGATGGTCTCACACCTCAAAACAGGTGCCCAGACCCTGAAATTTCTAACTGCTGGTGGTCTCACACCTCATAACAGGTGCCCAAACCCCGAAATTTCTAACTACTGATGGTCTCACACCTCAAAACAGGTGCCCACACCCTGAAATTTCTAACTCCTGATGGTCTCAAACCTCAAAACAGGTGCCCAGACCCTGAAATTTCTAACTGCTGATGGTCTCACACCTCAGACCAGGTGCTCAGACCCTGAAATTTCTAACTGCTGATGGTCTCACACCTCAAAATAGGTGCCCAGACCCTGAAATTTCTAACTGCTGATGGTCTCACACCTCAAAACAGGTGCCCAGAGCCTGAAATTTCTAACTGCTGATGGTCTCACACCTCAAAAAAGGTGCCCAAACCCTGAAATTTCTAACTGCTGATGGGCTCACACCTCAAAACAGGTGCCCAGACCCTGAAATTTCTGACTGCTGATGGTCTCACACCTCATAACAGGTGCCCAGACCCTGAAATTTCCAACTGCTGATGGTCTCACACCTCAAAACAGGTGCCCAGACCCTGAAATTCCTCCCTGCTGATGGTCTCACACCTCAAAACAGGTGCCCAGACCCTGAAATTTCTAACTCCTGATGGTCTCACACCTCAAAACAGGTCCCCAGACCCTGAAATTTCTAACTACCGATGGTCTCACACCTCAAAACAGGTGCCCAGACCCTGAAATTTCTCACTCCTGATGGTCTCAAACCTCAAAACAGGTGCCCAGACCCTGAAATTTCTAACTGCTGATGGTCTCACACCTCAAAACAGGTGCCCAGACCCTGAAATTGCTAACTGCTGACGGTCTCACACCTCAAAACAGGTGCCCGGACCCTGAAATTTCCAACTGCTGATGGTCTCACACCTCAAAACAGGTGCCCAGATCCTGAAATTTCTAACTGCTGATGGTCTCACACCTCAAAACAGGTGCCCAGACCCTGAAATTTCTAACTGCTGATGGTCTCACAGCTCAAAATAGGTGCCCAGACCCTGAAATTTCTAACTGCTGATGGTCTCAAACCTCAAAACAGGTGCCCAGACCCTGAAATTTCTAACTGCTGATGGTCTCACACCTCAAAACACGTGCCCAGACCCTGAAATTTCTAACTGCTGATGGTCTCACACCTCAAAACAGGTGCTCAGATCCTGAAATTTCTAACTGCTGATGGTCTCACACCTCAAAACAGGTGCCCAGACCCTGAAATTTCTAACTGCTGATGGTCTCACACCTCAAAACAGGTGCCCAGACCCTGAAATTTCTAACTCCTGATGGTCTCACACCTCAAAACAGGTGCCCAGACCCTGAAATTTCTAACTGCTGATGGTCTCACACCTCAAAACAGGTGCCCAGACCCTGAAATTTCTAACTCCTGATGGTCTCACACCTCAAAACAGGTGCCCAGACCCTGAAATTGCTAACTGCTGGTGGTCTCACACCTCAAAACAGGTGCCCAGACCCTGAAAATTTCAACTACTGATGGTCTCACACCTCAAAACAGGTGCCCAGACCCTGAAATTGCTAACTGCTGATGGTCTCACATGTCAAAACAGGTGCCCAGACCCTGAAATTTCTAACTCCTGATGGTCTCACACCTCAAAACAGGTGCCCAGACCCTGAAATTTCTAACTGCTGATGGTCTCACACCTCAAAACAGGTGCCCAGACCCTGAAACTTCTAACTGCTGATGGTCTCACACCTCAAAACAGGTGCCCAAACCCTGAAATTTCTAACTGCTGATGGTCTCACACCTCAAATTAGGTGCCCAGACCCTGAAATTTCTGACTGCTGATGGTCTCACACCTCAAAACAGGTGCCCAGACCCTGAAATTTCTAACTGCTGATGGTCTCACACCTCAAAACAGGTGCCCAGACCCTGACATTTCTAACTGCTGATGGTCTCACACCTCATAACAGGTGCCCAAACCCCGAAATTTCTAACTACTGATGGTCTCACACCTCAAAACAGGTGCCCACACCCTGAAATTTCTAACTCCTGATGGTCTCAAACCTCAAAACAGGTGCCCCGACCCTGAAATTTCTAACTGCTGATGGTCTCACACCTCAGACCAGGTGCTCAGACCCTGAAATTTCTAACTGCTGATGGTCTCACACCTCAAAATAGGTGCCCAGACCCTGAAATTTCTAACTGCTGATGGTCTCACACCTCAAAACAGGTGCCCAGAGCCTGAAATTTCTAACTGCTGATGGTCTCACACCTCAAAAAAGGTGCCCAAACCCTGAAATTTCTAACTGCTGATGGGCTCACACCTCAAAACAGGTGCCCAGACCCTGAAATTTCTGACTGCTGATGGTCTCACACCTCATAACAGGTGCCCAGACCCTGAAATTTCTAACTGCTGATGGTCTCACACCTCAAAACAGGTGCCCAGACCCTGAAATTCCTCCCTGCTGATGGTCTCACACCTCAAAACAGGTGCCCAGACCCTGAAATTTCTAACTCCTGATGGTCTCACACCTCAAAACAGGTCCCCAGACCCTGAAATTTCTAACTACCGATGGTCTCACACCTCAAAACAGGTGCCCAGACCCTGAAATTTCTCACTCCTGATGGTCTCAAACCTCAAAACAAGTGCCCAGACCCTGAAATTTCTAACTGCTGATGGTGTCACACCTCAAAACAGGTGCCCAGAGCCTGGAATTTCTAACTGCTGATGGTCTCACACCTCAAAACAGGTGCCCAGACCCTGAAATTTCTAACTCCTGATGGTCTCACACCTCAAAACAGGTGCCCAGACCCTGAAATTGCTAACTGCTGGTGGTCTCACACCTCAAAACAGGTGCCCAGACCCTGAAATTTTCAACTACTGATGGTCTCACACCTCAAAACAGGTGCCCAGACCCTGAAATTGCTAACTGCTGATGGGCTCACATGTCAAAACAGGTGCCCAGACCCTGAAATTTCTAACTCCTAATGGTCTCACACCTCAAAACAGGTGCCCAGACCCTGAAATTTCTAACTGCTGATGGTCTCACACCTCAAAACAGGTGCCCAGACCCTGAAATTTCTAACTGCTGATGGTCTCACACCTCAAAACAGGTGCCCAAACCCTGAAATTTCTAACTGCTGATGGTCTCACACCTCAAATTAGGTGCCCAGACCCTGAAATTTCTGACTGCTGATGGTCTCACACCTCAAAACAGGTGCCCAGACCCTGAAATTTCTAACTGCTGATGGTCTCACACCTCAAAACAGGTGCCCAGACCCTGAAATTTCTAACTGCTGATGGTCTCACACCTCATAACAGGTGCCCAAACCCCGAAATTTCTAACTACTGATGGTCTCACACCTCAAAACAGGTGCCCAGACCCTGAAATTTCTAACTCCTGATGGTCTCACACCTCAGACCAGGTGCTCAGACCCTGAAATTTCTAACTGCTGATGGTCTCACACCTCAAAATAGGTGCCCAGACCCTGAAATTTCTAACTGCTGATGGTCTCACACCTCAAAACAGGTGCCCAGAGCCTGAAATTTCTAACTGCTGATGGTCTCACACCTCAAAAAAGGTGCCCAAACCCTGAAATTTCTAACCGCTGATGGGCTCACACCTCAAAACAGGTGCTCAGACCCTGAAATTTCTGACTGCTGATGGTCTCACACCTCAAAACAGGTGCCCAGACCCTGAAATTTCTAACTGCTGATGGTCTCACACCTCAAAACAGGTGCCCAGACCCTGAAATTTCTAACTGCTGATGGTCTCACACCTCAAAACAGGTGCCCAGACCCTGAAATTTCTAACTCCTGATGGTCTCACACCTCAAAACAGGTCCCCAGACCCTGAAATTTCTAACTGCCGATGGTCTCACACCTCAAAACAGGTGCCCAGACCCTGAAATTTCTAACTGCTGATGGTCTCACACCTCAAAACAGGTGCCCAGACCCTGAAATTTCTCCCTGCTGATGGTCTCACACCTCAAAACAGGTGCCCAGACCCTGAAATTTCTAACTCCTGATGGTCTCACACCTCAAAACAGGTCCCCAGACCCTGAAATTTTTAACTGCTGATGGTCTCACACCTCAAAACAGGTGCCCAGAGCCTGAAATTTCTAACTGCTGATGGTCTCACACCTCAAAAAAGGTGCCCAAACCCTGAAATTTCTAACTGCTGATGGGCTCACACCTCAAAACAGGTGCCCAGACCCTGAAATTTCTGACTGCTGATGGTCTCACACCTCAAAACAGGTGCCCAGACCCTGAAATTTCTAACTGCTGATGGTCTCACACCTCAAAACAGGTGCCCAGACCCTGAAATTTCTCCCTGCTGATGGTCTCACACCTCAAAACAGGTGCCCAGACCCTGAAATTTCTAACTGCTGATGGTCTCACACCTCAAAACAGGTGCCCAAACCCTGAAATTTCTAACTGCTGATGGTCTCACACCTCAAATTAGGTGCCCAGACCCTGAAATTTCTGACTGCTGATGGTCTCACACCTCAAAACAGGTGCCCAGACCCTGAAATTTCTAACTGCTGATGGTCTCACACCTCAAAACAGGTGCCCAGACCCTGAAATTTCTAACTGCTGATGGTCTCACACCTCATAACAGGTGCCCAAACCCCGAAATTTCTAACTACTGATGGTCTCACACCTCAAAACAGGTGCCCAGACCCTGAAATTTCTAACTCCTGATGGTCTCACACCTCAGACCAGGTGCTCAGACCCTGAAATTTCTAACTGCTGATGGTCTCACACCTCAAAATAGGTGCCCAGACCCTGAAATTTCTAACTGCTGATGGTCTCACACCTCAAAACAGGTGCCCAGAGCCTGAAATTTCTAACTGCTGATGGTCTCACACCTCAAAAAAGGTGCCCAAACCCTGAAATTTCTAACTGCTGATGGGCTCACACCTCAAAACAGGTGCTCAGACCCTGAAATTTCTGACTGCTGATGGTCTCACACCTCAAAACAGGTGCCCAGACCCTGAAATTTCTAACTGCTGATGGTCTCACACCTCAAAACAGGTGCCCAGACCCTGAAATTTCTCCCTGCTGATGGTCTCACACCTCAAAACAGGTGCCCAGACCCTGAAATTTCTAACTCCTGATGGTCTCACACCTCAAAACAGGTCCCCAGACCCTGAAATTTCTAACTGCCGATGGTCTCACACCTCAAAACAGGTGCCCAGACCCTGAAATTTCTAACTGCTGATGGTCTCACACCTCAAAACAGGTGCCCAGACCCTGAAATTTCTCCCTGCTGATGGTCTCACACCTCAAAACAGGTGCCCAGACCCTGAAATTTCTAACTCCTGATGGTCTCACACCTCAAAACAGGTCCCCAGACCCTGAAATTTTTAACTGCTGATGGTCTCACACCTCAAAACAGGTGCCCAGAGCCTGAAATTTCTAACTGCTGATGGTCTCACACCTCAAAAAAGGTGCCCAAACCCTGAAATTTCTAACTGCTGATGGGCTCACACCTCAAAACAGGTGCCCAGACCCTGAAATTTCTGACTGCTGATGGTCTCACACCTCAAAACAGGTGCCCAGACCCTGAAATTTCTAACTGCTGATGGTCTCACACCTCAAAACAGGTGCCCAGACCCTGAAATTTCTCCCTGCTGATGGTCTCACACCTCAAAACAGGTGCCCAGACCCTGAAATTTCTAACTCCTGATGGTCTCACACCTCAAAACAGGTCCCCAGACCTTGAAATTTCCAACTGCCGATGGTCTCACACCTCAAAACAGGTGCCCAGACCCTGAAATTTCTCACTCCTGATGGTCTCAAACCTCAAAACAGGTGCCCAGACCCTGAAATTTCTAACTGCTGATGGTCACACACCTCAAAACAGGTGCCCAGACCCTGAAATTGCTAACTGCTGACGGTCTCACACCTCCAAAAAGGTGCCCAGACCCTGAAATTTCTAACTGCTGATGGTCTCACACCTCAAAACAGGTGCCCAGAGCCTGAAATTTCTAACTGCTGATGGTCTCACACCTCAAAACAGGTGCCCAGACCCTGAAATTTCTAACTCCTGATGGTCTCACACCTCAAAACAGGTGCCCAGACCCTGAAATTGCTAACTGCTGGTGGTCTCACACCTCAAAACAGGTGCCCAGACCCTGAAATTTTCAACTACTGATGGTCTCACACCTCAAAACAGGTGCCCAGACCCTGAAATTGCTAACTGCTGATGGTCTCACATGTCAAAACAGGTGCCCAGACCCTGAAATTTCTAACTCCTAATGGTCTCACACCTCAAAACAGGTGCCCAGACCCTGAAATTTCTAACTGCTGATGGTCTCACACCTCAAAACAGGTGCCCAGACCCTGAAATTTCTAACTGCTGATGGTCTCACACCTCAAAACAGGTGCCCAAACCCTGAAATTTCTAACTGCTGATGGTCTCACACCTCAAATTAGGTGCCCAGACCCTGAAATTTCTGACTGCTGATGGTCTCACACCTCAAAACAGGTGCCCAGACCCTGAAATTTCTAACTGCTGATGGTCTCACACCTCAAAACAGGTGCCCAGACCCTGAAATTTCTAACTGCTGATGGTCTCACACCTCATAACAGGTGCCCAAACCCCGAAATTTCTAACTACTGATGGTCTCACACCTCAAAACAGGTGCCCAGACCCTGAAATTTCTAACTGCTGATGGTCTCAAACCTCAAAACAGGTGCCCAGACCCTGAAATTTCTAACTGCTGATGGTCTCACACCTCAGACCAGGTGCTCAGACCCTGAAATTTCTAACTGCTGATGGTCTCACACCTCAAAATAGGTGCCCAGACCCTGAAATTTCTAACTGCTGATGGTCTCACACCTCAAAACAGCTGCCCAGAGCCTGAAATTTCTAACTGCTGATGGTCTCACACCTCAAAAAAGGTGCCCAAACCCTGAAATTTCTAACTGCTGATGGGCTCACACCTCAAAACAGGTGCCCAGACCCTGAAATTTCTGACTGCTGATGGTCTCACACCTCAAAACAGGTGCCCAGACCCTGAAATTTCTAACTGCTGATGGTCTCACACCTCAAAACAGGTGCCCAGACCCTGAAATTTCTCCCTGCTGATGGTCTCACACCTCAAAACAGGTGCCCAGACCCTGAAATTTCTAACTCCTGATGGTCTCACACCTCAAAACAGGTCCCCAGACCCTGAAATTTCTAACTGCTGATGGTCTCACACCTCAAAACAGGTGCCCAGACCCTGAAATTTCTAACTCCTGATGGTCTCACACCTCAAAACAGGTGCCCAGACCCTGAAATTGCTAACTGCTGGTGGTCTCACACCTCAAAACAGGTGCCCAGACCCTGAAATTTTCAACTACTGATGGTCTCACACCTCAAAACAGGTGCCCAGACCCTGAAATTGCTAACTGCTGATGGTCTCACATGTCAAAACAGGTGCCCAGACCCTGAAATTTCTAACTCCTAATGGTCTCACACCTCAAAACAGGTGCCCAGACCCTGAAATTTCTAACTGCTGATGGTCTCACACCTCAAAACAGGTGCCCAGACCCTGAAATTTCTAACTGCTGATGGTCTCACACCTCAAAACAGGTGCCCAAACCCTGAAATTTCTAACTGCTGATGGTCTCACACCTCAAATTAGGTGCCCAGACCCTGAAATTTCTGACTGCTGGTGGTCTCACACCTCAAAACAGGTGCCCAGACCCTGAAATTTCTAACTGCTGATGGTCTCACACCTCAAAACAGGTGCCCAGACCCTGAAATTTCTAACTGCTGATGGTCTCACACCTCATAACAGGTGCCCAAACCCCGAAATTTCTAACTACTGATGGTCTCACACCTCAAAACAGGTGCCCAGACCCTGAAATTTCTAACTCCTGATGGTCTCAAACCTCAAAACAGGTGCCCAGACCCTGAAATTTCTAACTGCTGATGGTCTCACACCTCAGACCAGGTGCTCAGACCCTGAAATTTCTAACTGCTGATGGTCTCACACCTCAAAATAGGTGCCCAGACCCTGAAATTTCTAACTGCTGATGGTCTCACACCTCAAAACAGGTGCCCAGAGCCTGAAATTTCTAACTGCTGATGGTCTCACACCTCAAAAAAGGTGCCCAAACCCTGAAATTTCTAACTGCTGATGGGCTCACACCTCAAAACAGGTGCCCAGACCCTGAAATTTCTGACTGCTGATGGTCTCACACCTCAAAACAGGTGCCCAGACCCTGAAATTTCTAACTGCTGATGGTCTCACACCTCAAAACAGGTGCCCAGACCCTGAAATTTCTCCCTGCTGATGGTCTCACACCTCAAAACAGGTGCCCAGACCCTGAAATTTCTAACTCCTGATGGTCTCACACCTCAAAACAGGTCCCCAGACCCTGAAATTTCTAACTGCCGATGGTCTCACACCTCAAAACAGGTGCCCAGACCCTGAAATTTCTCACTCCAGATGGTCTCAAACCTCAAAACAGGTGCCCAGGCCGTGAAATTTCTAACTGCTGATGGTCTCACACCTCAAAACAGGTGCCCAGACCCTGAAATTGCTAACTGCTGACGGTCTCACACCTCAAAACAGGTGCCCAGACCCTGAAATTTCCAACTGCTGATGGTCTCACACCTCAAAACAGGTGCCCAGAGCCTGAAATTTCTAACTGCTGATGGTCTCACACCTCAAAAAAGGTGCCCAAACCCTGAAATTTCTAACTGCTGATGCGCTCACACCTCAAAACAGGTGCCCAGACCCTGAAATTTCTGACTGCTGATGGTCTCACACCTCAAAACAGGTGCCCAGACCCTGAAATTTCTAACTGCTGATGGTCTCACACCTCAAAACAGGTGCCCAGACCCTGAAATTTCTAATTGCTGATGGTCTCACACCTCAAAACAGGTGCCCAGACCCTGAAATTTCTAACTCCTGATGGTCTCACACCTCAAAACAGGTGCCCAGACCCTGAAATTGCTAACTGCCGATGGTCTCACACCTCAAAACAGGTGCCCAGACCCTGAAATTTCTCACTCCTGATGGTCTCAAACCTCAAAACAGGTGCCCAAACCCTGAAATTTCTAACTGCTGATGGTCTCACATGTCAAAACAGGTGCCCAGACCCTGAAATTTCTAACTGCTGATGGTCTCACACCTCAAAACAGGTGCCCAGAGCCTGAAAATTCTAACTGCTGATGGTCTCACACCTCCAAACCGGTGCCCAAACCCTGAAATTTCTAACTGCTGATGGGCTCACACCTGAAAACAGGTGCCCAGACCCTGAAATTTCTCACTCCTCATGGTCTCAAACCTCAAAACAGGTGCCCAGACCCTGAAATTTCTAACTGCTGATGGTCTCACACCTCAAAACAGGTGCCCAGACCCTGAAATTGCTAACTGCTGACGGTCTCACACCTCAAAACAGGTGCCCAGACCCTGAAATTTCGAACTGCTGATGGTCTCACACCTCAAAACAGGTGCCCAGACCCTGAAATTGCTAACTGCTGATGGTCTCACACCTCAAAACAGGTGCCCAAACCCTGAAATTTCTAACTGCTGATGGTCTCACACCTCAAAAAAGGTGCCCAAACCCTGAAATTTCTAACTGCTGATGGGCTCACACCTCACAACAGGTGCCCAGACCCTGAAATTTCTAACTGCTGATGGTCTCACACCTCAAAACAGGTGCCCAGCCCCTGAAATTTCTAACTGCTGATGGTCTCACACCTCAAAACAGGTGCCCAGACCCTGAAATTTCTAACTGCTGATGGTCTCACACCTCAAAAAAGGTGCCCAGACCCTGAAATTTCTAACTGCTGATGGTCTCACACCTCAGAACAGGTGCCCAGACCGTGAAATTTCTAACTGCTGATGGTCTCACACCTCAAAACAGGTGCCCAGACCCTGAAATTTCTAACTGCCGATGGTCTCACACCTCAAAACAGGTGCCCAGACCCTGAAATTTCTAACTCCTGATGGTCTCAAACCTCAAAACAGGTGCCCAGACCCTGAAATTTCTAACTGCTGATGGTCTCACAATGAGGTTTGCCATAAGCAAACCCAAGTTTGGTCTGTGCAAGGTTGAGTGAATATGTGTCTGCACTGATTGTCGGCTCAGTTGTCTTTTATATTTTGTATGTCGATGGGGAGTGCTTTCCAATTGCCCCGTGGGCAGGCGCCTGGACAGGGCAAGCCCGGAGGAGCACATGTTGGGGGTATACTGGCCAGCGGGTCAAAGGCCGGGCAATCGGTTCAGCTGAGTGTAGCCCTACGCCGTGGCGAGAGGGGGGCGGGGATTGCCGGGACGCGGCATCCCGACGCCAGATCCCCTGAACCTTGGGCGACCCCCCCTGGTGTCCCAAACAAACACAACGGTCAACCTTTGGCCGAACCAGGGGGGTTAGCTACGGGGTTAGGGAACGGGGTGATGGTTCTGCCACGGGCGGATCGGCCGCGCGCCCCGCCCCCCCCCCCCCCCCACGTTTGGTTACGAGGCCCGCGGGGTTGGGTGCAGGTTCCCTGCGAAGGCGCACGTCAGCTGCGCTGTGCAGTTGTCAGGCTGTGGGGATGTGGCGACGACGATTTTCGGATGTTGTGCGAGGGGCGTGCCCTCGCAGACGACATGAAGGTGCCGCAGAGCGGGAGTCATGTGCAGGTGCGTTTGCGTGGAGTCGGGGGTATGCACCCTGGTTTTGCTACCCCAAACGAAATCGAGGAGGCCTTGAGGGAGGAGGAGGAGCGCAAGGGTACTGCGCGAGAGGGCACCCCGTCGGGGGCCAAGGCTGTGAAGAAGGATAAAGGAAAAGGAAAGAAGATGATCTCTTTCCGGGAGTATTCGCAGTCGGGGCTGCACGCCCAATGGAGCCTGGTGGCGCCTCAGAAGGATTTTATGAGGCTGCGCATGGAGATCCAGACTGACCTTAACAGGTTGGGTGATCGAAAAGAAGAGTGGGTGGAGCAGGCTGTCAAGGCGCATGGGCTGGAGCTCACGACGGTGGAGTTGGTGGAGTACATTGCGTGTTATTGCCTGTTGGAGGACCTGCGATTCGACGTGGATACGGGTAATTTCGCTAAGGCGGTGGACGAGAACAACGAGCAGTCGCAGAGTGGTATCAGCGAGGTCCTGAAAAAGCTGGAGATGTTGGAGCAGCGGTTGGAGGAGGTGCAGCTGGGGAAAGGTGAGCCCTTCAGAAGGATCCCCAAGTTGAGCCACAAGGAGCTATCCGTTTTGCTGGAGATGGATCATAAACCGCAGTGGGTATGCCGTTTATTGGTGTTTTTTAAGGCCGTCCTGGACGGGCAAAAGGTGGATCCCCAACTGATGGAGTGCACCTCAGCCTGGAAATCGTCCGACCTCCAAGAGGAGTTGGTCATGTCTCCGGAGAAGGCGAAGAACAAAGAGGTCTGGACCTCTGGAGCTTGGCTGGAGGCCGTGACCGCCCCCATGGATGGGTCGGACGTTTGGGGGGGGGGCCAATTCCGGCCTTGGTGGCCAATTACGTGGAGGGGCTGTGGATCCTGCTGGTTTCGGCGATGGGGACGTACGGAGAGTCATACCATCAGCACACCGGAAGTGGGCGTGGGGGTGAGACCCCAAAGGAAGTGGGGGAGCCGCCGGAAAATTTTGGGGACACTACGGTCCCTGTGGAGGAAGTCCGTCGCCGTCTGGCTAGCTTGCGGAGCAGGTTCTCATACGACAACGGGCGTAGGATTTGGATCCCGAAGGACAATAATCAGCAGAGGACCGACATGACGGATCCGCCGGCTACGGGTTGCCGCACGTGCAAGAGCCATGGAGCGCCGGGCAAGAAGCATTGGTTTTTTGCCTGCCCATACTACGAGTGACGGTACCCAAAAAGGGGGGAAGAACAGGAGGAGAGGGGGACAGTCGGTGAGACGCCGTCGGGAGAGGTGGAGGGAGTACTGGGAGAGTCGGCAGACTGGACATCGTGGTGGGCGGCGTGGAAGCGACTCAATCGACAGGACCCGGCAGAGTATTCCGATGCGCTTGTCGCCATGTCATGGAGCGTTGGCACCAGAAGCAACTATGCCGTTCACATCCGGGCATTGGGGACGGTCGCAGCCTCGCAGCCAGATGTCGATAAGTCAAAATTGCTGGACCAATACTTACGTGCGCTCTTCGCCAAGGGCAGGTCGAGGTCATACTTGCGAGGGGCTATCAGCGCGGTACGGGCCCTAGAGGACTTGGGATGGATTGCTGGGCTGGTCCAGGCCAGGCATTGGCGCATGGCGAAGTCCACCATCCGAAACACGGAGGAGCAGCGACCGTACGGAGGGCTGGAGGCACTGTCCGTTCTTGCCCAATCCTGTCGAACCAAGGAGCAGTGGTCCGGGTTCGCCTTGGCCGTCCTCTCCTTCACCTGTCTGTGGCGGGTGGGGGAGGCGGCCAGGGTTCGACGTCGCGGGATCGAGGACGAGGCTATATGGTTCAGATGCAACAAGAACGGTGACAAGGTTGTTCAGCGAGAATTGGGCCCGTACTCCGCAAAATGGACACGGTGGCTCCGTGACTATGGGTCCACAGGTCATCGCAGGTGGCCCATCATGTGCCCTCCCGGATCGCCGTGGTTGGAGTCATTCTTGGAATTCGGGTTCAGGGGAACAGAGTACGCCAATCACAGGTGGCATTGTTGGAAACGCGGGGGTGCTGCCCTGCAGAAATACCTCGCCCTCCCTGCGGAGATCCGGCAATGGTGGGGAAGATGGAAATCCCGGAGGGTGGCAGAGGACTACGCACAGCCACTTGAAGAGTATAAAATCTGGACCTCCATCAGACTACCATGGCCAGAGGGACCCTCCAAGTTCGTTAAGCGCACGGTGCGAGGGCACGACTTCTGGCCTGCAGCGATTTCGGAGTTATTTCGGGACGGACAGCAAACTGTGGAGCTGCAGCCTGACGTTGGGTCCAAGCGAGCGTGCATTGTACTGTCGGATGATGACACGCCTCAGCGACCTGGAGTCCCGGTGCGCCGCACCGTCAAGGTGCGTAGACATGGCAATGCCAGCCCCGTGGCATCGGCAGCCCTGGGGCCCCGAGTTGGCCGAGTGGATCCTGCAGCGAGTACGGGACGGAGCGGTTCGGGAGTGGTGCAGCAAGCTGCGGGAAGTGATCGACCTCCCGCCAAGCAGCGGAGGCGATGATGGCTGGATCCTGGGACGGCTACTGGTGCTGGTGCTCAGGATGTGGAGGCATTCGTCAGAGTTAGGGATACCGCAACCTGGGGCGCATATCGGTCAGTTTTTTGTGCAGCTCACGAGGGACACGTGGCTGATCTGGTTGCGAGACTCCACTTCCCCAAAATTGATTGTCGTGCCATTAACTACGACCATTTTAGACAGGGGGGTGGGACCTGTGGGTAATGCCCGCATCCCCCCCGATATTTGAAAGGCACTGGTGCCGAGTAACTTTGGCGAGGTGAGCAGGCGGTCTTTTTCTTCTCTGGCGCTTGTGACGGGCCAGTCAGCGGTCCTGGCCAGGGCATTGGTTCAGCAAGGGGTGCTGCGCCCCTGTCTTGCGGACGGTTTGGGCCCCAATGGGTACTTTTTCGCTATCCCGAAAAACAGCGAAAAGGCAAGCTGTATTTGCAACATGGTCCTTTTCAACAAGGCCCAGGGGTGCGACAGCCCCCCCCTGCGTTTGCCCGGCGTTGAGCTTGTGGCTTTTTTACAGATTGTGCATTGGAATATACATTTGGATTTCGTTCCAGCCGGTTGTGCGGGGTGGTGGGGGGTAATGTCATTTTTCTTCCTCACTAGATGGCGTCGCTGAAGGCTAGCCCGCCCTGTGTGGGGGAAGAGCCTGTTTTGTGTGCATGTCATATCGATCTTAGTAATTGTTTTTGGTCTCTGAAGACCCCTGTTGAATTTACTGACGCCTTTCGAGTTTCAGTGGATGGCATATTGTATAGTTTTGATTGTCTCCCGTTCGGGTGGACTCACAGTCCAGCCATTTGCCAGGCCGTGCTGGTCAGGCTGGTGCAGGGCGCGAGGGTACAAGGGGTACTGGTGCTTGTCTACCCGGACGATGTCTTTGTCATTGGGTATGGCACGACGTGGGTTAGTATGCAAGCGGGTGTCGTTGCTTCACGCCTGAGGGAGGAAGGGGCCATTGTCAGTCCGAAGAGCACCTTGGAGGCCGCCGTTGGTTTGGCATGGATTGGAAAGTTTTTCGATTTCCAGGCTGCCACTGTGTCCACGGCGCGCGGAAATTGGCAAGCTTTGATGGCGCGCTGGTGGCAGCTGGCCGTAGGCCCTTGTACTCGCCGCCATTTGCTACGCTTTTTAGGCAGGCTGCTGTGGTTTGTGCGCCCAAATTGGGGAGTGCTGCCGTTCGTGGCGCCGGTGTGGGCGCATATACTGTGGCAGCCTCAGTGGTTGGCGGACGCCCCCTTGCGTTTGTTGCACACCCTTGCGGGCTTGCTGCCATGGGGACTGATGGCATGGAGGCCGTTGGTTTTTCTTAAGAGGCCGCGCGATTGGCCTGAGTACATTTTTTTTGATGGAGCTTGCGATGGGAAAACCTGGAGGATGGCGTTGTGGGGATATACGATGGGCGGAAGGGCAGGGATCGTGCATGAGGTGTTGTGCAATCAGCAGATTGCCGAGTTCGCGGCATTAGAGTATGCAGTGCATTTCGTGTCCGCGTTGGGGTGGGACAGAGTAGGTCTGGTTGGAGATAACTTTCCGGTGCTACAAAGTTTTCTGGCACGAAAAGCGAGTGTGGGTTTGCGAGTGCAGAATAAAATTTTGCGACGGCTAGTGTACGCGTGCACGCGGTCGCGTAGGTCGTGGTATTTGTGCTGGGTCCCAGGGGAATGCAACCCGGCGGATCCTTTCAGCCGTATCCAGTCGGGGTGGAGGGGGGACTATGTCGCAGCATAGGAGGAGGCCGCACGTCGGCTGAGGTTGGCTATGGGCGGTCCCACGGTGTTAGTCCAGCATGTATGGACGTTGGAGCTACCGGTAATAAAGCAGCTGTAGGGTCATGTGGGCATGAAGGTCCGGAAGCCTACGTGACGCGCCGTAACACCCTGCTTTTGGTCCTTGGGCCATTGGCTGCCAATAGCTGGGCGTCGTGCCGGTGTCCACTGACGCGCCCTTGCCCGGTGCTACAAACAAACACAACGGTCAACCTTTGGCCGAGCCGGGTGAGGGTGCAGACGGGGCCCAGCGGGGAGCACGGCGCCCGATGGCACTGAGCATGCGAGTGTATGCGTGGTAGGGGGACGACGCGAATGGCGGTGAGGTAACCTCGCGTGTGTTGCATTTGCTGTGCCTTAGTGGTTGTCTCTTATGCCAAGGCCTGTGGTGCTGCCGTGCTACCACCCACTGCCGCCGCCGGCGCCATCGCATATGGGCCGGCGCAGGCGCCAGCGTGATAGGGGGCGATGGGAGGAGGATCGGCTGCGGGGCATCGCACGTGCCCACCCGGTGCCTGTGCTGCGCGGCTGGGCGCGGGAGCTCACGGCAGCGGTGAGCGGTGCACGGCGCTGGGGAAAGATCGTGGACGCCGCGTGCGTCTTGTACGCGGTTTGCATGCTCTTCCCCGGCGCCCTGGACTTGACAGCGCTCCTGGTGGGGGCGTTTGAGTACTTCATCAGCGTGGGAGCCACGCGGCCCGCGGCCTCCATCAGCTTCACGGGAGTTGGGCTGGCAGTGGCCCCGGGAGCGGTGCGTGCGGCGCTGCGATGGAGATACGGGCCGCAGGCGACCCACGCGTGGAGGGCGCCGCGGCAGCACTTCCTGGCGGGTGCGATGCGCCAGGTGGTGTATAATATAATATTGCCCCTCTGGGACGCAGGGCCTTTCGACCTGTGGGGCGTGCGGCAGTGGGTCCCGGACCAGTGGTGGCATTTGCCACGATGCAGGCTGGTGGTGTTGACAGGTTTGTGTCCGGGTCTGTTGGCGGGTAGTGCAGGACACGCGTTGGGGCTGTCGTACACGGGTTGGCTGGCGTGTGGTCAACATGGGACAGTTTATGTGGGTCAGGACCCGGATGAGGCAATGGAACTCATCCGGCAGTGGCTGCCGGTTGTGTGGGAGGCTTGGTACTTCTGCATGCCGCGGCCTGAGTTGTTGCAGGCGCCGCCTGTGGTTGCGCGACCAGGTGCAGGGGAGCGGTGTTGGTCGGGTGCTGTGGGTCGAGAGAGGCTGTACCGCGCTGCGGTAGCCATTGCGGAAGACTGGTACGCGCGGCGGGTGCCCGCGCGTATGATGCGTGATGCGCCGGAGTTTTGTAGCTGACGCAGCAAGCGTGCTGCGGGCCGACGGTGGCCACATGTGCCTGGGCGTCGTGCCCCTGCCTTCTGACATGCCCTCGCCTGGTGCAGCAGCCAAACACAACGGTCACCTTTGGCCGAACCGGCTGAGGGTGCTGTCGGGGCCATGAGAAATTACGACGCCCGGTTACAGAGGCAGGAGTGCTGTAGCTGACGCAGTGCAACTGAGTGGGTGGGTGTCGCGCGTAGGCGTGTGTTGCGCGGAGCGCGTGTGTTGCACGGCGCGGCTGATCAAGGCGCGCGGCCGGTGTCCTTTTTTCGGGGCAGATTCAGCCTGCTATCATGTCGGTGTAGGGGAGTGTTTGCGCCCGAGACTCGCATAGAGACGCTATTTATCTTTTTCTGTGTGCATGTGCTTTTGCTTGTTCGCAGATGTGAATTTGGACCAAAATGAGGTTTGCCATAAGCCAACCCAAGTTTGGTCTGTGCAAGGTTGAGTGAATATGTGTCTGCACTGATTGTCCGCTCAGTTGTCTTTTATATTTTGTATGTCGATGGCCCGCCCACCCACCCTGAACTGTATCTATGGCACACGCTGCCTTATGCGACATCACGCCCCAGACTCGCATACCGACGCTATTTATCTTTTTCTGTGTGCATGTGCTTTTGCTTGTTGGCAGATGTGAATTTAGACCAAACCTCCAAACAGGTGCTCAGACCCTGAAATGTCTAACTACTGATGGTCTCACAGCTCCAAACAGGTGCCCAAACCCTGAAATTTCTAACTGCTGATGGTCTCACACCTCAAAACAGGTGCCCAGACCTTGAAATTTCTAACTGCTGATGGTCTCACACCTCAAAACAGGTGCCCAGACCCTGAAATTTCTAACTGTTGATGGTCTCACACCTCAAAACAGGTGCCCGGATCCTGAAATTTCCAACTGCTGATGGTCTCACACCTCAAAACAGGTGCCCAGACCCTGAAATTTCTAACTGCTGATGGTCTCACACCTCAAAACAGGTGCCCAGACCCTGAAATTTCTAACTGCTGATGGTCTCACACCTCAAAACAGGTGCCCAGACCCTGAAATTTCTAAGTGCTGATGGTCTCACACCTCAAAACAGGTGCCCAGACGCTGAAATTTCTGACTGCTGATGGTCTCACACCTCAAAACAGGTGCCCAGACCCTGAAATTTCTAACTGCTGATGGTCTCACACCTCAAAACAGGTGCCCACACCTTGAAATTTCCAACTGCTGATGGTCTCACACCTCAAAACAGGTGCCCAGACCCTGAAATTTCTAACTGCTGATGGTCTCACACCTCAAAACAGGTGCCCAGACCCTGAAATTGCTAACTGCTGATGGTCTCACACCTCAAAACAGGTGCCCTGAAATTTCTAACTGCTGATGGTCTCACACCTCAAAACAGGTGCCCAAACCCTGAAATTTCTAACTGCTGATGGTCTCACACCTCAAAACAGGTGCCCAGACCCTGAAATTTCTGACTGCTGATGGTCTCACACCTCAAAACAGGTGCCCAGACCCTGAAATTGCTAACTGCTGATGGTCTCATACCTCAAAACAGGTGCCCAGACCCTGAAATTTCTAACTGCTGATGGTCTCACACCTCAAAACAGGTGCCCAGACCCTGAAATTTCTAACTGTTGATGGTCTCACACCTCAAAACAGGTGCCCAGACCCTGAAATTTCTAACTGCTGATGGTCTCACACCTCAAAACAGGTGCCCAAACCCTGAAATTTCTAACTGCTGATGGTCTCACACCCCAAAACAGGTGCCCAGACCCTGAAATTTCTAACTGCTGATGGTCTCACACCTCAAAACAGGTGCCCAGACCCTGAAATTTCTAACTGCCGATGGTCTCACACCTCAAAATAGGTGCCCAGACCCTGAAATTTCTAACTGTTGATGGTCTCACACCTCAAAACAGGTGCCCAGACCCTGAAATTTCTAACTGCTGATGGTCTCACACCTCAAAACAGGTGCCCAGACCCTGAAATTTCTATCTGCTGATGGTCTCACACCTCAAAAAAGGTGCCCAAACCCTGAAATTTCTAACCGCTGATGGTCTCACACCTCAAAACAGGTGCCCAGACCCTGAAATCTCTAACTGCTGATGGTCTCACACCTCCAAACCGGTGCGCAGACCCTGAAATTTCTAACTGCTTATCGTCTCAGACCTCAAAACAGGTGCCCAGACCCTGAAATTTCTAACTGCTGATGGTCTCACACCTCAAAACAGGTGCCCAGACCCTGAAATTTCTAACTGCTGATGGTCTCACACCTCCAAACCGGTGCCCAGACCCTGAAATTTCTAACTGCTGATGGTCTCACACCTCAAAACAGGTGCCCAGACCCTGAAATTTCCAACTGCTGATGGTCTCACACCTCAAAACAGGTGCCCAGACCCTGAAATTTCTAACTGCTGATGGTCTCACACCTCAAAACAGGTGCCCAGACCCTGAAATTTCTAACTGCTGATGGTCTCACACCTCAAAACAGGTGCCCAGACCCTGAAATTTCTAACAGCTGATGGTCTCACACCTCAAAACAGGTGCCCAGACGCTGAAATTTCTGACTGCTGATGGTCTCACACCTCAAAACAGGTGCCCAGACCCTGAAATTTCTAACTGCTGATGGTCTCACACCTCAAAACAGGTGCCCACACCTTGAAATTTCCAACTGCTGATGGTCTCACACCTCAAAACAGGTGCCCAGACCCTGAAATTTCTAACTGCTGATGGTCTCACACCTCAAAACAGGTGCCCAGACCCTGAAATTTCTGATTGCTGATGGTCTCACACCTCAAAACAGGTGCCCAAACCCTGAAATTTCTAACTGCTGATGGTCTCACACCTCAAAACAGGTGCCCAAACCCTGAAATTTCTAACTGCTGATGGTCTCACACCTCAAAACAGGTGCCCAGACCCTGAAATTTCTGACTGCTGATGGTCTCACACCTCAAAACAGGTGCCCAGACCCTGAAATTGCTAACTGCTGATGGTCTCATACCTCAAATCAGGTCCCCAGACCCTGAAATTTCTAACTGCTGATGGTCTCACACCTCAAAACAGGTGCCCAGACCCTGAAATTTCTAACTGTTGATGGTCTCACACCTCAAAACAGGTGCCCAGACCCTGAAATTTCTAACTGCTGATGGTCTCACACCTCAAAACAGGTGCCCAAACCCTGAAATTTCTAACTGCTGATGGTCTCACACCCCAAAACAGGTGCCCAGACCCTGAAATTTCTAACTGTTGATGGTCTCACACCTCAAAACAGGTGCCCAGACCCTGAAATTTCTAACTGCTGATGGTCTCACACCTCAAAATAGGTGCCCAGACCCTGAAATTTCTAACTGTTGATGGTCTCACACCTCAAAACAGGTGCCCAGACCCTGAAATTTCTAACTGCTGATGGTCTCACACCTCAAAACAGGTGCCCAGACCCTGAAATTTCTAACTGCTGATGGTCTCACACCTCAAAACAGGTGCCCAGACCCTGAAATTTCTAACTGCTGATGGTCTCACACCTCAAAACAGGTGCCCAAACCCTGAAATTTCTAACCGCTGATGGTCTCACACCTCAAAACAGGTGTGCAAACCCTGAAATTTCTAACTGCTGATGGTCTCACACCTCAAAACAGGTGCCCAGACCCTGAAATTTCTGACTGCTGATGGTCTCACACCTCAAAACAGGTGCCCAGACCCTGAAATTGCTAACTGCTGATGGTCTCACACCTCAAAACAGGTGCCCAGACCCTGAAATTTCTAACTGCTGATGGTCTCACACCTCAAAACAGGTGCCCAGACCCTGAAATTTCTAACTGCTGATGGTCTCACACCTCAAAACAGGTGCCCAGACCCTGAAATTTCTAACTGCTGATGGTCTCACACCTCAAAACAGGTGCCCAAACCCTGAAATTTCTAACTGCTGATGGTCTCACACCTCAAAACAGGTGCCCAAACCCTGAAATTTCTGACTGCTAATGGTCTCACACCTCAAAACAGGTGCCCAGACCCTGAAATTTCTGATTGCTGATGGTCTCACACCTCAAAACAGGTGCCCAAACCCTGAAATTTCTAACTGCTGATGGTCTCACACCTCAAAACAGGTGCCCAGACCCTGAAATTTCTAACTGCTGATGGTCTCACACCTCAAAACAGGTGCCCAGACCCTGAAATTTCTAACTGCTGATGGTCTCACACCTCAAAACAGGTGCCCAGACCCTGAAATTTCTGACTGCTGATGTTCTCACACCTCAGAACAGGTGCCCAAACCTCAAAATTTCTAACTGCTGATGGTCTCACACCTCAAAACAGGTGCCCAGACCCTGAAATTTCTAACAGCTGATGGTCTCACACCTCAAAACAGGTGCCCAGACGCTGAAATTTCTGACTGCTGATGGTCTCACACCTCAAAACAGGTGCCCAGACCCTGAAATTTCTAACTGCTGATGGTCTCACACCTCAAAACAGGTGCCCACACCTTGAAATTTCCAACTGCTGATGGTCTCACACCTCAAAACAGGTGCCCAGACCCTGAAATTTCTAACTGCTGATGGTCTCACACCTCAAAACAGGTGCCCAGACCCTGAAATTTCTGATTGCTGATGGTCTCACACCTCAAAACAGGTGCCCAAACCATGAAATTTCTAACTGCTGATGGTCTCACACCTCAAAACAGGTGCCCAAACCCTGAAATTTCTAACTGCTGATGGTCTCACACCTCAAAACAGGTGCCCAGACCCTGAAATTTCTGACTGCTGATGGTCTCACACCTCAAAACAGGTGCCCAGACCCTGAAATTGCTAACTGCTGATGGTCTCATACCTCAAAACAGGTCCCCAGACCCTGAAATTTCTAACTGCTGATGGTCTCACACCTCAAAACAGGTGCCCAGACCCTGAAATTTCTAACTGTTGATGGTCTCACACCTCAAAACAGGTGCCCAGACCCTGAAATTTCTAACTGCTGATGGTCTCACACCTCAAAACAGGTGCCCAAACCCTGAAATTTCTAACTGCTGATGGTCTCACACCCCAAAACAGGTGCCGAGACCCTGAAATTTCTAACTGTTGATGGTCTCACACCTCAAAACAGGTGCCCAGACCCTGAAATTTCTAACTGCTGATGGTCTGACACCTCAAAATAGGTGCCCAGACCCTGAAATTTCTAACTGTTGATGGTCTCACACCTCAAAATAGGTGCCCAGACCCTGAAATTTCTAACTGCTGATGGTCTCACACCTCAAAACAGGTGCCCAGACCCTGAAATTTCTAACTGCTGATGGTCTCACACCTCAAAACAGGTGCCCAGACCCTGAAATTTCTAACTGCTGATGGTCTCACACCTCAAAACAGGTGCCCAAACCCTGAAATTTCTAACCGCTGATGGTCTCACACCTCAAAACAGGTGTGCAAACCCTGAAATTTCTAACTGCTGATGGTCTCACACCTCAAAACAGGTGCCCAGACCCTGAAATTTCTGACTGCTGATGGTCTCACACCTCAAAACAGGTGCCCAGACCCTGAAATTGCTAACTGCTGATGGTCTCACACCTCAAAACAGGTGCCCAGACCCTGAAATTTCTAACTGCTGATGGTCTCACACCTCAAAACAGGTGCCCAGACCCTGAAATTTCTAACTGCTGATGGTCTCACACCTCAAAACAGGTGCCCAGACCCTGAAATTTCTAACTGCTGATGGTCTCACACCTCAAAACAGGTGCCCAAACCCTGAAATTTCTAACTGCTGATGGTCTCACACCTCAAAACAGGTGCCCAGACCCTGAAATTTCTGACTGCTAATGGTCTCACACCTCAAAACAGGTGCCCAGACCCTGAAATTTCTGATTGCTGATGGTCTCACACCTCAAAACAGGTGCCCAAACCCTGAAATTTCTAACTGCTGATGGTCTCACACCTCAAAACAGGTGCCCAGACCCTGAAATTTCTAACTGCTGATGGTCTCACACCTCAAAACAGGTGCCCAGACCCTGAAATTTCTAACTGCTGATGGTCTCACACCTCAAAACAGGTGCCCAGACCCTGAAATTTCTGACTGCTGATGTTCTCACACCTCAGAACAGGTGCCCAAACCCTAAAATTTCTAACTGCTGATGGTCTCACACCTCAAAACAGGTGCCTAGACCCTGAAATTTCTAACTGCTGATGGTCTCACACCTCAAAACAGGTGCCGAGACCCTGAAATTTCTGACTGCTGATGGTCTCACACCTCAAAACAGGTGCCCAGACCCTGAAATTGCTAACTGCTGATGGTCTCACACCTCAAAACAGGTGCCCAGACCCTGAAATTTTCAACTACTGATGGTCTCACACCTCAAAACAGGTGCCCAGGCCCTGAAATTTCTAACTGCTGATGGTCTCACACCTCAAAACATGTGCCCAGACCCTGAAATTTCTAACTGCTGATGGTCTCACACCTCGAAACAGGTGCCCAGACCCTGAAATTTCTAACTGCTCATGGTCTCACACCTCAAAAAAGGTGCCCAAACCCTGAAATTTCTAACTGCTGATGGTCTCACACCTCAAAACAAGTGCCCAGACCCTGAAATTTCTAACTGCTGATGGTCTCACACCTCAAAACAGGTGCCCAGACCCTGAAATTTCTAACTGCTCATGGTCTCACACCCCAAATTAGGTGCCCAAACCCTGAAATTTCTAACTGCTCATGGTCTCAGAACCTCAAAATAGGTCCCCAGACCCTGAAATTTCTAACTGCTGATGGTCTCACACCTCAAAACAGGTGCCCAGACCCTGAAACTTTTAACTGCTGATGGTCTCACACCTCAAAACAGGTGCCCAGACCCTGAAATTTCTAACTGCTGATGGTCTCACACCTCAAAACAGGTGCCCAGACCCTGAAGTTTCTGACTGCTGATGGTCTCACACCTCAAAACAGGTGCCCAGACCCTGACATTTCTAACTGCTCATGGTCGCACACCTCAAAACAGGTGCCCAAACCCTGAAATTTCTAACCGCTGATGGTCTCACACCTCAAAATAGGTGCGCAGACCCTGAAGTTTCTAACTGCTGATGGTCTCACACCTCAAAATAGGTGCCCAAACCCTGAAATTTCTCACTGCTGATGGTCTCACACCTCAAAACAGGTGCCCAGACCCTGAAGTTTCTGACTGCTGATGGTCTCACACCTCAAAACAGGTGCCCAGACCCTGAAATTTCTAACTGCTGATGGTCTCACACCTCAAAACAGGTGCCCAGATCCTGAAATTTCTAACTGCTGATGGTCTCACACCTCAAAATAGGTGCCCAGACCCTGAAATTTCCAACTGCTGATGGTCTCACACCTCAAAACAGGTGCCCAGACCCTGAAATTACTAACTGCTGATGGTCTCACACCTCAAAACAGGTGCCCAAACCCTGAAATTTCTAACTGCTGATGGTCTCACACCTCAAAACAGGTGCCCAGACCCTGAAATTTCTAACTGCTGATGGTCTCACACCTCAAAACAGGTGCCCAGCCCCTGAAATTTCTAACTGCTGATGGTCTCACACCTCAAAACAGGTGCGCAGACCCTGAAATTTCTAACTGCTGATGGTCTCACACTTCAAAACAGGTGCCGAGACCCTGAAATTTCTAACTGTTGATGGTCTCACACCTCAAAACAGGTGCCCAGACCCTAAAATTTCTAACTGCTGATGGTCTCACACCTCAAAACAGGTGCCCAGACCCTGAAATTTCTAACAGCTGGTGGTCTCACACCTCAAAACAGGTGCTCAGACCCGGAAATTTCCAACTGCTGATGGTCTCACACCTCAAAACGGCACCAACACTAGGATTATTGAGTAGCGCGGAAGTTGTGCCGTAATAGGTGGTTGCCTGGAAAATTGTACGGATGGGGCTTGCGGGAGCCCGGAAATTTTTGCTTGCATTTCGCCCTCCAAAGGAGCCCCCGATATCGGGTCCGATGCCAAGGCCGACCAGAGTCCCCGGATTGAAAAACCGGGTGTCCGTCTTGGGGCCGCAAAGCGTGGAAGAAACGCCACCCCTGGAAAATTTTCGGGAGCGGGGAGCGTAGCACTTATGCTGAGGATAACACCATTCTATGCTAGGCGTCCAGGCTACATGTGTCGAGAGCGACGCCGGAGGCTCAACCAACAGTGTGTGGGGGGGGTTGCTCTGCAATGGATGGAGAGTGGGACGGCGGGGGAGCCCTGCCGCGTGGGAAGTGCCCTTGGCGGGCCGGCAGCAACTTCGGCGCTCGATGGCGCCAGCCCGGAGTTGCCTCCAGCGGGTTGGTGGGGAGGAGACCGGGTCAGCATCCCCCCCTCCCGCTTGCCGTGGCCCCACACCCGCTGCCCTCTCGTGGTCAGCGTGGAGGTCAGATTTCGGGGCGTCAGGGCCGAGGAGGGGCGAGTCCCTAGTGCGTGGTGGGGGGCGTGCACCGCCAAGACGCACCGGGGCCCGAGGCCGTGAGTGCTCGGGAGGCGGTGTGTGCCTAGCCTAGCTAGGAGGGTAGCGCTGCCGCCCCAGCACGTCAGTCCTAGGGCACGAGTACTTGGTGGCCCGGTGTGACCCGAGGTGGGGCTGCTGGGCACCGCGGGCCCGCTTCGGAGCCACCACGCCCCTCGTGTCAGGCGCAGCAGCCGCGGTTGATGCCCCAGCCCAGGATTCTGCACCTAGGCCACGATGGGGCCCTATGCTCTAGGCACAGCGCGTCCCGAGTGGCGTCGACTGCCCCTGGCGGGCGGCTGCGCCACAGAGCCGCGAGCCGAACACTCTTGGACCGTGCCGCGGGGGGCCTCCGGGTGTATGGCAGGAGGCGTTGCCCCCCCTAGAGAGGGCGAGGGTAGTAGTCCATCAGGAAATGGTAGCCCAGGTGCGGCCGCATCCGGGCCGGCGTTCGCAGGCGCCATACCCACGTGTCCCCGCAATGAGACGCTAGGCGCATAAGCTGCACCATCACCACGGGGCGAGCCGCGAAGAACGGGCGAACTAGCAGGTCCGCGCACACGCGGCCCCCCAGGTGGCTAAGCAAGCGGCTCCGCCCCAAGGCGGCCCCGCACAACAGTTAGCGCGCCACCACGTGGCGCTCAACTAGCCCCGCTGCTTTGCGCAGGACCTGGGCCCTTTCACCCAACGGGAGACGCACTCCCCGCAGGCGGTGGTGATCAAGGCAAGCCGGGAGCGCCCTACCCACAAAGGCCTCTTAGTCGAGGGCCAACTTAGCCCAGGACACTTCCGCCGTATCCGGCATCCAGGCCAGTGCCCGTGGCCACCGGACGAAGCTTTGACAAAATCTTGGGGCCACCGCCACCCCGGCGAGGTCGTAGGCCGAAGCCGTTGCCGTTGCGGACTGCATCCCCCAGGAGGGGGCCGACAAAGTTGGCTCAGGGGAAGGTCTTGCGGGGCCCGCGGTCGCGGCTGGCCCTGGAACAGGGAGTCCCCGTGGCCCGCCTGATCCCCGCGGCCTGCGGCCATGCGGTCGGCAAGCACCGGCAGGTACATGTTGTAAAGGTGGTACATGAACTCGTCCACGAGTTCCTGCAGCACCCTCTGCGCCTCCCGGAGGGGGAAGTGGCCCGTCCTCCGCAACCAGGCGAGCCACCCTTGGGGCACGGTAGAAGACCCAATCTTGATCTAGCCTAGAACACTCTAGCTAGATCGTTCTAGCCTAGATTAGATCAAAACTACAACGATATAATAGCCCGGGTAGAACACATGAAACAAATTATCACACACACACACACACACACACACATGAACGCACACACGTGCACGCACACACTTTGACGCAGGCACGGGCACTGTGGGAGTGCCCTCCCTTCAAGCCCTTGGTGGGGGGGGGGGGGGCTTTGCTTTTGTCACACTTTTTTTTTGGGGGGGGGGCTTGAGAACTACCTTGGGGGGGGGGTCGGACTCAGGGATCTAGGAGGGTTTTCTGCTCTTCGTTTCACAGGTGGTTTTTTCTGGGATTTTATTGTTGATGACGAAATGCAATTTTGAAGTTGCAGGTATGCCATGCAATGCTGTGCAGTGTTGTGGTGTGTTGTGGTCTCATAAGGTGTAAAGTGTAGTGGTGTGCTGTGTTGCAGTCTGTTGTGGTGTGTTTTGTGCCGTGGTGTGCTTTATTGTGCAATGGCGTGGTGTGTTGTGTTGTGGTCTGCTGGGGTGCGTTGTGTTGTGTTGCAGTGTCATGTGGTGTGGTCTGGTGTCATGTGGTGTGGCCTCGTGTCATGTGGTGTGGTGTGGTGTGGTGTGTTGTGCTAACCTGCGGTCCGCTGTAGTGTGTGATTGGCTGTGGTGTGTTGTACTGTGTGGGGGGGGGGTAGTGTGTTGTGGTCACATGACGTGCCCTGTGGTGTGCTGTGTTGTTATGTGGTGTGGTTGGTGGGGTTGGTTGAATGGTGTGTTGGTTGCTTGGCGGGTCGGGTCGTTTGGCAGCTTCGGTTATTTGTTGGGTGTTTACCCGGTTGCGACATGCTGTGTGGCGTCTGCACCCTGTGGTGTGTGCCGTGGCATTCTGTTGTATGCTCTGTGATGTCACATCTGTGAGTACACCTGTATTTGCTGCCATTCCAAGGGAGGGGGGGGGGCTGGTAAGCATGAAATATTTTTGTTCTAGCGGCGCTCTAGGGAACCCCTGTAGGCTGTATTGAAGTTCTGATGGAGGATGTCGGTAGCAGGGACGGCAGCATTCACTGCCATAAGTGTAGACTGGTCTGCAAGTTGCTACTTTGTCCCTGTGCAGTCTGTTTTTCATTTTTACATGAACAGGCAGGCCCAGTCGGAGGCACCCCGCGACTACGGGTGCCTTTCTCATGCCTTGGGAGCGTCGATAGCTGGCTAACGTGGAGAAGTGGTCGGGGACGACGATGACCAGACCGGCCGACTGGGATATCAAGACGCGGGTGAAACCGGCCCGCGCCGCGGTGGGCCTCGTGATGACGGCGCTGGAGTGATTGTGGGCGTAGTCGATGACGGCCTGCCTCAGACCCAGCCCGAAGGGGGCGTTTACGGGCGCGAGCGGGGATGCGATGGCGGACGGACCCCGGGGGAGCACGGTGGAGATGTACCCTGTGACCCCCCCACAACAACGCAAACCGATGATGCTCGCCGAGCAGGCCGCCCTGGCGATGGACCCCATTGTGGTGGCGATGAGAGGCTCAGTGGATCCAACGACAGCCCCCGTCCGACCCGGTCCAGTAGCGACGGCTGCCGGCGATGGCGGGGATGCATCGCCGGCAGGAGCACAGGAGAACTGGGTACAGAGGTGCCTGGTGACCCCCCTGCGCGGCAAACGCTAGTGGTTCCCGCGAAGCGGGCCAGCATGGCGATGGAATCCACTGTGACGACGGTGAGAGGCTCGCTGGGTCCGGCCTCCCTCGGACGCGGTCCAGTAGCGACGGCTGTTGGCGAGGGCGGGGGGGAGCAGCGGCAGGAGAGCAGGAGAACTGGGTATGGAGGTGCCTGGTGACCCCACGGCGGCGACACACGCACACGGTGCATTTGTACCCACTTGCCAGGGGAATAGCCTACACCCTTGCTCGCCAAGCGCGATGCGTGCCCATTTGGGCGGATTCTCGCAGCCCCGGGGGTGCAGCGGCGGCAGGAGCGCAAGGGAGCTGGGTACGGAGGTACCTGGTAGCCCCCCTGTAGGAGGGGAAGATGATCTTGGGGGTGTGGACTGTGCAGCTGAGGCTGAGCTCGTGGAATGGTGGCAAGATCGAGAAGAAGGTTGGGATTTGGATACGGTACTCGATGAGTGGGATAGTGTGCGGACTGGCGACGGCTACGCTGCATCCACCTTTCGGTAGAAGTGCGCCTCGGAACACACCGCAGGGCAAAGTGGGTCGCACGCCTGGAGACTGCACCTGCCCATGCAACTACTGCCCAGATTGACACAGGCACTGCAAACCATAAAACAGGAAGAGGACTACGCCGGCAACCCCAGACCCAATTGGCTCACGGCAACCGACTACGAGAGCTTATACATCCTGAGACAACAATACACTGAACATAAAGAAGACAAAATCACATCGGTGCAGCAAATCCTAGACGACATAGACAGGGAGCAGCTAGAGCTACGAAGGAGCATCGCATCCTTCCTTAAGGGTTTCCGACCGGTAGACTCCTGCCGCCTCCGAGTACATTTTCACCCAGACGCAGACCGACGCTTGATTGCCCAACTACTGAAGGGCATGAAAAGCTATGAATTGGTCCACGTAATGACCAACGTCATACTCAACCGCAACAACCGGACACAGTCTATGAGCCGCTCCAGGGACACCAAGCGGCCACCAAAACCGACCGGAAGCGACGCCACGACGGTGTTCGTGGGGTGGACACAGGGCGCGAGCGACGACACGGCGAAAGTCGTGGCATCCTTCTTTGGATTTTGGAGCAGTTGGAAACCCGAACCCAACATGTGGAGCGACGCAGGCTGCACCTACGCCTCACTCCAATACCAACATGCCACAGCTGTGGCCCTCAGTGCCGGACAATACATTGGGGCAGCACCCGCTGAATAAGTGCCCATAACAGTAAGAGACAACAACACGGACACACAGGTAACATAGCGCATCGACCAGATGCTCTCACACAAAATGCCGCAGGAGACCAGCGACGACGCGGCCATCCGGAGACGAATGAAGGCGGGAAAACCGCCGGGCGCGGACATGATGACAGAACGAGTCATCAGGGAAATCAACAGGGAAAAGCAGCTACTCGCGGAACCTGAACCCATCAACGTGGCAGACTTGGACGAGGCCATCCTGACCGAACTTGGCCATGCTACCGACGACATACCACCAACGGACCTCCATCCACACTTGGCCACCATGGACACAGATGAAACCCAAGAACAACAACCCAACAATACAGCCAAACCCACACCCACGACTGCAACACCAGGCACAAAAAACCGAAGCCCACAACAAAACACCGCAAAAAACCCCCACAAAGACGACACCGCCACCCAAAACGAACAAGGCAACACTGACATCACCACAAATCAACCAGCAAGCAGACGGCACGGCTGCCTTCACCGCAGACACCAAACACAAAGGAAAAGGGAAGGGGCCGTCAAAAAACCCACAGGGCAAAGGAAATAAGTGAGGTGCCTATTCCTCATGCCCATCATCGGTAGAATGGCCCTCCACCTACTCTTAGTGCCCACCGCACATACAGAGGGACTGGTACTCCTGCTCCATGTGATACGGAGAGTACGCCGACAACACGCCTCGTCGTTTCGACACCGGCACGGCTATACACGGGGCCCAACCCCCCACAACTGCCATACGTGGCGGCGATGTTTGTTCGTGCTCTACATCGCCTGCTTTTTCCGCACCCGGACCGCCCTTGACACTGGGGTACCAAGCCGCTACTACCTCGCACCGGTATCCATCGCTACAGTAACCAGCCCCCACAACACACGGTACAACAACAACTTGGTCCTTCAATGCGGGGACGTCCACCCCAACCCCGGGTAACGTGCCGGGACCCCCCGTCCCGCTGCGCGACATAGAGGAATACCCACAGCACCTGGTGGTCAACACGAATCGACGGCATGACAGCCTAGACGATACGACCACCGCCAAGGACCACGACATGAAACTAGCAACTTGGAACATACAGGGGGCACAAGGCTCCGTTACCCTACAACGCTATGCCAGTGCTCCCCTCCTGATCAGTCAGTGCCGTATCGACCTTTGCGGCATTCAAGAGTATAACCCGTGTTTCCCTATGCCGAAGGCAGCCACCACAGCACTCAACAACGACTACAAGTGCTACGCATCACCTGGGACCGATCCACGAATAGCTTTCATCGTCCGCAACACTGTGGTCCCCCACATACTCGAAACGTTGTACTCCCCTAACGGATTAGCAGGGGCCATTAGGCTGCAGCTCCCCAATAGCCCCCGCCGGACCATAGCGTGCGTGTACTCCAAATTCAACCGCCAGGACAAACAAGAGGTAGACCTCTTCCTGCAGTCCCTCCAACCATATGACATTATAATGGGGGATTACAATGACGATATCTAGTCTTCTAACCGGACACGCCCGCGGCATGAAGACCTAGGCAACGGCGTTTTCCTCGACCCATTGCACGCGAGTAGCCAACCATCCGACCCCCGACATTACTGCACCCGCGTACCAAGGCACGGCAGGCCACGTCGCCTCGACGCCATATTGATTAGGCAACAAATACCCAACATACCCTGGACCTATTATAACACAATACAAATGCCCATATCGGATCATGCTCTGGTCCTACTTGGAATCCGCTGGAGGATAGGGGCCCCCGACCCCCCCCGCAGCAAACTGCAGCCTACGGTCACGAAGTGGTGCACCGCGCACTTCCAACGCTTTACCAACTCAATTTCCACGCTACCAGCAAAGGACGCCGACCCACCCTACACACAGCACGACGCATCCTGTCGGCGATAGCACACACGGCGCGACCACGACAACCCCAACGCAACAAGACACCAGCCACGGCAACCTGGTCAGAGACGATGGACCCCACGGCACGGTTACGCGAATACGGGGAGGCACAAGAGCAACACATACGGAGACAAATCGGCAAACCCCCGCCGGGCAGCAGTGCACAGATTAGGTTACTTCTGTAAATTGGTCAAGAGATGGGGCACCGGGCTCATAGCACAAGACACGCAGCAGCCCCCAATAGGAGGGACACAACACGTACTCAACCACTTTGCAGGTGACCCAACAGACGACGATGATGCGCGTCAACAACTGATACGGAGACATGTACGGCACCACACATGGAACACCCCAACCCCAACATACGAGGAGTACCTGCGGTGCCTGCGGGCGCCAAAAAACAAATCAGCCGGACCCGATGGTGTACCCCCGCACCTGCTCCGACACCTACCAAACCACATACAGCAACAACTATACCAGGCGATCGTCGCAGTCTGGAACGGACAAAACATCCCAGTGGCTTGGCTGCAGTCAAGGGTTGTACTCACTTATAAAAAGAAGGACCCCTAGGACCCACGGAATTACAGGCCGATCTACGTTTCCACAGCCATATATAGCATACTCACACGCCTCCTCGTGACGCGTATATCTAGGGCCATGACCCCGGGACTACTAGACATACAACACGGCGCCATACAGGGCCAAAACACCACGACCCTAGCCACAAAGCTACTCAACGACTTACACACACAAGACGCGTATGTGGCCCTCCTCGACGTGGCCAAAGCATTCGCCTCAGTCCCTCGACCAATGCTGACTGGGATCGTCAAGGAGGCAGGGGCACCAGAGAACATCAGACGGATGCCCCGGGAAATCTAGCAACACACCCTCCACCCTGTTGACCCTCCACGGAAGGGACCTCCCCATACATCGCACCAGGGGTATGAAAGAGGGGTGCCCCCTCTCCCCAACACTTTTACTCTTATACTGCGACCTACGACTACGAGAAACCAAAGAGGGATGCCCGGAGGCCCAACTATACGCTTTCGTTGATGACATAGCGGTGCGTGCACCCACAAAGGAAACACTACTACGCACGTTAGACACACTCCACGTCGTGGCTTACACAATGGGGCTACGCTCCAATAAGGACAAAATAGAAGTGTACCGCTGGGCCAAGGACTACAACCTAGAACCTATCACATGGCAGCACCAGCTCATTCCCGTGCGGCCACCCATAATGACGTATCTGGGGCACGTACTCGCCCACCCCACACAAGAGGACAAAGCATGGGACATGGTTACCACGCAACTGCACCACGACATAGCAGCATACAGGACCCTGCTGCTAAACGGTTACGAAAAGGCAGCCATGATAAACGCCGTCCTCATCCCTCGATGGACCTACAGGGGGCTATTCCTCGGAAACAGGGCACGGATGGCGCACTGGGACGATATACTCCTACACTACATTAGGGACACACCCGGGATAGAATATCAAATGAACAAGCACCGACTGACTACGAACCTCAGCCACGGGGGACTAGGTCTCCGTCAGCTGTGGTGGTCCTACATCACCCGGTAGGTGACACTGGGTCAGCAAGAACTGCAGATCAACGGCCCTACACAGCAGCTCACCGCAACCCAATATAAATACATCGACGCTGTCCGAGCCCTAGGGGGCACGGTGGGCCAGCGCATATCCCAGCCCAGGCAACATCGGCCCCTGTCGGCGGGCCTATATGACTCGGAGAGCTCGGAGGAGGACCAAGAGACACATGCAGGGCAGTTACGGCCGGCTACCCACCGTCCGGACTACGGCTGGATGAACCCACCGGACGAGACCAGAGGAACCCCGTGAGGTCTTTCAGGCACTACCACACCAGGAGAAGATCCACGGGATCACCATACACTACACGGGAAAGCCCACCACCACACGGTGGTATACAGACGGGTCGAAACGACACGGACGAGCGGGAGGGGGCATATACAACGGGACCTACCGTGCAGCTTTTCGGGTGCATGGGCCACAGCAAGTGCATCGGGCCGAGACAATAGCTTGCGCCCTGGCCTCTGAACTGGCCGGTCCGGGGGACGACATCATACTAGGCAACCAAAGTGTTGTGAAAGCCACACCTATAAAACGGAAGGTAGTAGTCAAAGACCAGGACTACCGCGACATAGGTTATCACAACACCTCTACGAAGCGACTGATGATACGCTGGACCCCGGGACACCGTACCCTGGAACAAGCCACTACGTATAACGACTACTAGGACATACAGGGGAACAACCACTCCGATGTCCTTGCCAATATGGGCGACAACTTGCCCATGGACTCCCAACAACCACAACCCCATGATATTGTCATCATCGGACAAATCATGCCCACGCCTGCCAAGGCATGGATTATGCAAGTGCGTAGACAAAAACAAACAGCACAGGTGCACTGGGTGAGCCGGCTCCCCATGACACACTACAGACGAAATGCGTGGACCCCATGGCTGTGGGGGCAGGTAAGATGGTGGGGAATAGGTGCCCCTTGGGAAAGAACACCCACTCTATGCTCCCACTGTGGCCAACAACACGGAGCATCAGTGCAGTCTAGACTGGCATATTGCCCCGCCTAGGGCGAGATCTGGGACCTGTGGCGCAGGAGCAGGACTGATTGGGCCCACCACACCTACCAATGGCAGCAAACGGCCACCAGCCAGGAACTCTGGCTCTGTGCCAAGCTGCTCATACCATTGTCTCTCGTCGACGCCATACCCACCACAGAACGACACAAACTACGGATGGAGGTAGGCCTATTTGAGTTTCGCATGATACAGGCTGTCCAAACACTACGACGGAAACTCCCAGACCCCACACCTCACCAACCACCGTCGCCCCTATGGCTGACAAAGTACGTCGCTCATACGCTGCCCCCGCGAGAAACGCCACAAAACCTACATAATCACGTGGGGGCGCCCATGCGGAGCGGCACGAAACGAAAACGTAGGAACGAGGTCGCGACGGCGGAGCCCATAGACCTCGACCAATGGGCACGTGATGCGCGCGCTGCAACCGATGATGATGCAGTGGCATGGTTAACAGGAATGCGAGCCACTAACACAGCCCCAGAAGAACTAACCCAGAAGCGTCGGCGTCTCGGCATAGCCGCACGACAATGGGAGCAGTACACAGCAACCGCCAACAGGTTGACACAGGTACACGCACAGCGAACACACGACATATACCACAGTGCACACGCCGCTGAGGTAGCTCGGCAACACCTATGCATCCTGCAGGCATACTACACCAGCAAACTTACAGCCAAAACAGACTACCACTTGGCGGTTACTAAACTGCTCAAGGACCAGATGGCTGCACAACGACTGCACGGCATGCATACACACATATTCCAGGTACGCAGACAATGGTACGAGCAGGCAAAACATGACACAGTGATGTGGTATGCGGATGCAATAATGTCACTGCTGATCTGCGAGCGAAACAGAAAGATGTGCGCTGACACCGACAAACTGCTGGACCATCACCTCCAACAGGCACACTACATGTGGTGCCAACAGGAACACTGGGCGAACATGACACAGTGCTACCTTGACGCCTGCAAGCATAAGACAACACAATTCTGGCACGCAACCTGACACGCACGATAGACGATATACCTCATACGGAAACGGCCACGAGAACAGTGGGACCCCACCTTGTGGGAAGTCCCATTGCAGCCTCTGCCGAAACGCCACAAAACGCACTGGGATCCAAACGAGTGGGAAATACCAATAACCTGACCACTACCACCCCAACGGGAATCCATGGGGGCGCATTTGTGAGCTGCAGCCCGTATGCACACCAAGGCTTCGCCGAAATCTGTACTCTGCATTAAACTTGGCCCACAGTGGCCCATGGCACATTATGAACTGGCCTATTTGATAAAAAAAAGACTGGTGACGGCTACGCTGAGGTGCACAAGACAGTGTTCTTCCCGGAAGGTGTGGACGAGCGGCCACTGGACCCGGAGGGGCAATTGCTGGTTTGGGATGGTCACGTTCTACTACGTGACCTACGAGGAGCCGTGCACCAGGTACCAGTGCAACTAGACAATGACTACCGGTGCGCTGAACGACCTGAGCACGTCATCTTCATCACGGGGGCTACGGTGTTGGTGAGGAACTTGAACCTACGGGACCTCGGTGTCGCGCCATGGATGCTGCTTGAGATGAGGGCCCGTCTAACGGGTGGAGCTGGAGACTCACACCCGCTGGCGGCGCTGGCCGTCTTCCGTGTGCAGAGTTACGAAACTTGGAGGGAGTATTTGGCGGGGTCGCCGACGACAGGTGGGGCATTGACACGTGCCATAGAGAGGATGATAGGCAGGTTTGCAGGCAACTTGCCGTCTTTGTTGACAGACGTCAGCGTCAACTGCCCGGGGCTGGAGCCGGAGCATATGTGGACATTGCTTGGATGTTTAGAAACATATGCAGGTGCCCTGTTGGACTTCTCCTTGATGAGATATGTGCAGATTCGCCGCGAGGAGTACCACGACCTTGATGGCTGGGATGCATTGCATGAGGCCCGCAGAGAATACGACGAGGTGGAGCATCAGGTCCGGTTGGAAGGAGCAAACAGAAATGAACATGACGAGCATTTATGAGACCTTGAAAGTAGCGACGAGGAAGAGAGCCTGTACGAGGTCCTGAACCTGGAGAACGTGCGCAAAATCAGGAAGCGGCCGGGTGCGCCGAAATGGACATTGAGACTCAGCAAGGCCCTTCGTGACTACCTGCAGCAACCGGAACGGGCGGGCGAGCACAGTCCGGCAAATGGAAGTCATGCACAAGATGGATCGCCAAGGGAGTGCTTACTTGAAGGAGGAGTGGAAGAAGAAGCACAAGAAAGAAAAGAAGAAGCGCCGCTGGGAACGCAAGAGGGCGAAAAGGGCGGGCCACAAGAACAAGAAAGGTAGGATGCGTAGGTCCAGGGATACTGACTCCTCCATTGGAACTACCAGCGAGTCAAGTGACAGCTCGGACAGCTCGTCGTCCTCCCAGTCCAGTGGCACAAGTGGACGTCAAAAGGCCACCCAACCAGCAAACGCCGGACGCAAGGGAAAGGTGGAAATCCGGGTCGTGGATTGTCGGCGGGAGTTTTGGTCCAAAAAGATCCTAGGGTGGATGGACTTACCACCCCGCCAGAGGTGCCATGCCCCGAGTGTGGACAACGGCACTGGTACCACGAGGCCGAGACCTTTGGCTGTGGGGCCTGACTACGGGAGCAGGGGGGGGTCGCGTTGGATGAGGTGGACAGGGGGGGTCGAGGACTCCGTGAGGCGGTGCAGAGGTACTTGGATGCCATCGAGTCGGAGCCTGGACACTCGTGGCTGTCGGTGGCAGGACATGCCCTGGAAGACAGCACCAGGAATGGATACGCGGCGGCACTCCGGAGGCTACGGAAGCGAAGTCGGGAGCAGTTTGGGGCGAGCCCACGCCAAGTTCTTGAGTTGGAGATCAAGGAAATGGTGGCAGGTGCGAACGCGGAGGGGAACCTCAAAAAGTTATTATTCGCGCGCAGACGATTGGACAAGTTACGGCTTCATCCCAGGATTGTGGAGACAGGTGACTGGCAGGTGGTCAAGTGGTTGGCCAAGCGGCGGGTGCGGGGCGAGTCAGCCCTGGTACGCTGGGCGCCAATGGAATTGTTTGTATGGCTGGCGGAGCAGGTCGTGGACCTGACAAGCGCCGAAGTCGTGGTGTTGGCCTGCATCAGCGTGGCTGGCCGGCTGCGAGTGGGAGAGGCGGCTACAGTACGCACCAGTGCACGTGGGGACGTCAGGTTCAACGGCGAAAAAGGGCGGCCGGGCATCTGGGATGTCGAGGTGGGTCCGTGGACGAAGTGGTGGGTAGTGTTCCTGTGGGAAATCGGACGGCTCAAGCACGGGCGTGCCGACTTGCCCTTCTCCTTCCAGGACGCCAAGGAGTTACAGGCAGGATGGAAAAAGATTGTTGGAGGGTCGGATTTTGAAGGGTACAGGTGGCATGCCCTGCGCAGGTGTGGAGCGGCCGTCCTATGGTTCTGGGGCGCCCGCATCCGGACGATCATGCTCGCGGGAGGATGGGTCACCCCTAGTGTCGCCAAAGATTACTGCCACCCCACGCACGCGTGGTCTTGCGAGAGACGGATGCAGCTGCCTTCCAATACATGTCAGAAGAACGACCTGTGGACGGTTCGTGGGCGCGATGGATCCGAGCGGATCTGCGAGACGCTGCACCTCAGCGATGCCCGGGGACTCAGGCGAGTGAAGTTGGCACAAAGAAACGGAAAAGAAGCAAGTCCCTGGAGCCCACGAGTGCCACACGCGCGGAGTACGACAGCGAGTCCAGCAACGAAGCGAGTCCAGCAACGAAGGAGAGTACAAGTTCATGGAGTGTGACCGGTGATGGATTGGAGGACTTCGGCAGGGAAGTGGAGAGGCTGATGCGCTTGCCGGATGTCCCGCGAAGGCAAGAGGGCCTTGTGGCGGGAGGGCTGATGGCGCTGGGGAGGCTGGCAGCTACGATCGACCCGCACAGGGGATACGGACGACTAACGCAGGCCCTGGCGACCATCTCGGAGGAGGGTCTTAGTCAAGCGTCTGAGGAGTCATACTATGATGATGAGGAGATGGAACCAGTGAGCCAGAAGCTTGCAAGGCGGGGAATCGGAGACGTGGGAAAAGTGGAGATGGCGGATTCCCTTTGGCGACGTTGCGTGCCGAAACATTGACCTGAGCGATTGCTTTTTGGTCTATTGGCATGCCGTACCGGTGGTGTCGCGTTTTCCGTGTAAACACGCCCCAAGGTTGTTTCCGCTGGCTTACTCTGCCCTTTGGGTGGAAGTACTTACCAGTACTTTGTCAAAAGCTTGTTTCCGCGCTTGTCAAAAGGGCCCTGCGTGACCTGCGGGCCAGGGGAGTCACATACCCGGACGACGTCTTGGTGTCTACTGTTGGTAGGAACCGCGTTCGTGTTGCTGCCCGCCGAGTGAGCCGTGTTTTGGGCAAGGCAGGATTCCTTATTAGCCCTAAAAGTGTGGTTGAGCCTGTCCCGACTTTGGATTTGAGAGGGAAACAGTTTGTTGCTGCTATTATCATTGTAGAGAATAAGCCCGGTGTAATTGGAGGGGTTATTGCACTCTGGCTTTTGGGCAATGTCCAAAACAGACTGGGCGCCAGGTTGGGTGCGAGGCTGTTGGGCAAGCTTGAGTGGGCCGTGCGGCCCAATGCGGGACTGGCCCCGTTTGTTGCAGGTGGACAGCGTTGGAAGTTGAACGATTTTTGTGATTTTAGGAAAGGTGGCGTAGGGCACTCATGCCTGCTGTTGCCTTTGCCCTGACCCACAGTGCTTTGCACCTTGGCCCTGGTTGCCTCAGCTACCTTCGGCAGAGTGTGTTTTCTTCACCGATGCCGTTGAGAGGAATACAAAGGGCTGGTACATGATTGGGATTCTGCGGGAGGGCAGGCGATGGCGCAATCGTAAGGCGCCCAGGTGGAGGATTGACTTACAGCAAGCAGATTTGTATGCAGCCGTGTGTGCTTTGCGCTTGGGTTGCTATATGCGCTTGCCGTATGTTGTGGTTGCCACAGACAATGACGTCGGTAGAGCACAAATTTTAGGTATGCGTGGAGGTATTTTTTTGCGCAGCCAGCGGAGGCTACTTCGTCAGCTGTTCTGGCTCAGGAGCTGGAATGATCGCCCTCTGGGCGTTTTCAGGGTGAGCACGGATTTGAATCCTGCAGGCCCGCCTAGTAGGATGGGATCCTTTTGCACGCAAAGTGATGTCACTGAAAGTGTTAAGCGCTCGCAGGCAGCTTGGAAAGGTGAGCTGAATCGCTTCGTTTATCTCGTTGGCAGCTTGGTCTGCATGTCAAATGCATGCATTGTCCTTTGCGTGCCTGTGTTCTGCTTTTTGACTGCCCTGCGACCGACAGCTGGTTTGAACCGTTCTAGCGGTGATCTAGCGACGCTCTAGCAGCCCGCTAGAGCGTTGCTAGGACGCCGCTAGAACAGTTCTCGCGAACGCCGCTAGAACAAAAATATTTCATGCTTGCCCCCCCCCCCCCCCTCCCTTGGAATGGCAGCAAATACAGGTGTACTCACAGATGTGACATCACAGACCATACAACAGAATGCCACGGCACACACCACAGGGTGCAGACACCACACAACATGCCGCAACCGGGTAAACACCCAACAAATAACCGAAGCTGCCAAACAACCCAACTTGCCAAGCAACCAACACACCATTCAACCAACCCCGCCAACCACACCACATGACAACACAGCACACCACAGGGCACGTCATGTGACCAGAACACACTACCCTCCCACACAGTACAACACACCATGCCATTGCACAGTACAACACACCATAGCAGATCATACACCACAACAGATTACAACACAACACACCACATCTTTTTACACCTTACGAGACCACAGTATTGTCATGTGGTCTGGTCGGGTGTCATGCGGTGTGGTCTGGTGTCATGTGGTGTGGTATGGTGTGGTGGGATATCTTGCGATAGGGTTGCCTGTCTCGTTGGTTGAAGGGTGTGTTGGTTGCTTGGCAGGTGGGGTTGTTTGGCAGCTTGGGTTGTTGCGTGTTTGGCTGGGTAGGGCACGCTGTGTGGTGTGTGCACCTTGTGGTGTTAGGTGCCGTATGTTGTTGTGTGCTCTATGATGTCATGTTTGTGGGTACCATGTAATTACTGCCATTCCAAGGGAGGGGGGGGCAGATAAGTAGTTAGTATTCTTGTTCTAGCGGCGTTCCCGGGGACTGTTCTAGCAGTGATCTAGCGGCGCTCTAGCGGCCGCTAGAACGTCGCTAGATCACCGCCAGATTGCCTCCCTAGAAGGCCGCTAGAACAAGAATAATGACTGCTTTTCAGCCCCCCCCCCCCCCCCTCCCTTGGGGAACGCCGGCGTTTCAAAGTGCAAGCACTAAGCCAGCTGAACGCCATTGCGAATGAAGGACTGCAAGTAGCTGAAGCAGAGCTCAGCACGATGGCCTGGGCCCGCAACCAGCAGATCTGGCTCCGACTGGACCAACCACATGACACCAGGATGCACTGTGAGATTGTGGACAACCATGGGGAACCATTGCTGATGAGCAATCAGCAGCTCTACTCGGTGATGGTCCAGATCAACTGGACCCTGAAGTCTCAGGCTCTGGCGAACATGCAGGTCCAGTGGCGACCCAAAAGTGCAGGCAAGTGGCACCCGTTCCAGTGGGAGGCGATCCTCCACTGTCCGACAGCAGTGGGACACAGAGCGGTGCCCTCCTCGGTGAGCAGAACTGGAGATTGCATGCATGTGTGGCTGGCAGGCCGAGCGGACCTCTTGCGGCTGTTCCGAAGAACGCTCTTCAGGCAGGCGGATCCGGTACCCGGGGACGCTGTGCGGTTCCTCTACACGCTGCTGAACACACCCCCATGCGAAAGAAGATACGCATGACAGGGGGTGACACACAGGAGAGAAAGATTGGAGCGCATGGTGCAGATACCCAATCGTCGTGGCCCAGTGGATACAGCACACTTCTTCTGTCCCGTAGAGGATGGTTCGAACCCCGGGGGGATAAAGATTCACCGAACGACCCGAACCCCCTTTTTTTGGGCGAGAGGGAGAGAGAGAGAGAAAGAGAGAGAGAGAGGGAAGAGCACAGTGGGAAAGGAACAGAGAGGAGCAAGAGGAGAGAGAGAGCAGGAGAGAGCAAGAGAGATTGGGAGGGAGAGGGTAGAAGAGAGACCCACAGAGCAAGAGACGGGGGCTAACCGGTAAGGGACGCCAAGACACGGAACAGTCAAGTGGTGAAAAAACAGGGCGCCGTAGCGCCCCTGAGCCACAGGCTCGACACGTCGTCACGTGTTGAAAAGCCGAAGCACGACTGGAGCTGCGAGAGTGCGGCCCACGTGAGGCAGATGGATGCCAGTGGGCAAGGACAAGTGGACAGCATGCGCATGAACGGTGTCGAGCGGAAAAGGTAGGCGCCACACACGGTACAGCAATGATCTGTTGAGGCACCTGATAGCACTGAAATGTTGAGACGCCTTTGCGCCAACACAGGCCCCTTTGCGCCCCGGAGGCACGAGTACGACACGTCCTTACGTGCCAGGTAATGAGTGCAAGGCAGGGGCAGACCTGCAGGCCAAGGGTTAGAGTCTACCCGGCACTGTGTGTGGGTGGTGGGTGCGAGCTGACCTCACTGTTCAGAGGAGCAGAGCCCATGCAGAGTCAGCAACCACCCGGTGTGGTACAGAAGTGGTCTACGCTACAGTGCAGCAAGCATGACATTGAACAATGTGGTTATGACCATGCGCCTGTGACACGGGGGCGTATGCGAACCCAGTTTCCGTTGCCTCATGGCCCCTGCCTTGGAATGGCAGTAATTACATGGTACCCACAGACATGACATCACACAGCACACAACAGCATACGGCACCTACCACCACGGGGTGCACACACCACACAGCGTGCCCCACCCAGCCAAACACGCAACAAACAACCCAAGCTGCCAAACAACCCTACCTGCCAAGCAACCAACACACCCTTCCACCAACCAGACAGGCAACCCTATCGCACGATACCCCACCACACCACACCACACCACATGACACCAGACCACACCACGTGACACCCGACCACACCACATGACAACAGAGCAACCACAGGGCACGTCATGTGACCATAACAGCCCCCCCCGCACAGTACAGCACACCACAGCAGATCACACACTACAGCAGACCGCACACCATAGCACACCACACTACATGACACCACTTTACACCTTATGAGACCACAACACACCACAACACTGCACAGCATTGCATGGCATACCTGCAACTTCCAGATTCAACTCCAAAACTGTCTTTCGTCATCAACATCAATAAAAATCCATTGCACAGTACAACACACCATAGCAGATCATACACCACAACAGATTACAACACAACACACCACATCTTTTTACACCTTACGAGACCACAGTATTGTCATGTGGTCTGGTCGGGTGTCATGTGGTGTGGTCTGGTGTCATGTGGTGTGGTATGGTGTGGTGGGATATCTTGCGATAGGGTTGCCTGTCTCGTTGGTTGAAGGGTGTGTTGGTTGCTTGGCAGGTGGGGTTGTTTGGCAGCTTGGGTTGTTGCGTGTTTGGCTGGGTAGGGCACGATGTGTGGTGTGTGCACCTTGTGGTGTTAGGTGCCGTATGTTGTTGTGTGCTCTATGATGTCATGTTTGTGGGTACCATGTAATTACTGCCATTCCAAGGGAGGGGGGGGCAGATAAGTAGTTAGTATTCTTGTTCTAGCGGCGTTCCCGGGGACTGTTCTAGCAGTGATCTAGCGGCGCTCTAGCGGCCGCTAGAACGTCGCTAGATCACCGCCAGATTGCCTCCCTAGAAGGCCGCTAGAACAAGAATAATGACTGCTTTTCAGCCCCCCCCCCCCCCCTCCTTTGGGGAACGCCGGCGTTTCAAAGTGCAAGCACTAAGCCAGCTGAACGCCATTGCGAATGAAGGACTGCAAGTAGCTGAAGCAGAGCTCAGCACGATGGCCTGGGCCCGCAACCAGCAGATCTGGCTCCGACTGGACCAACCACATGACACCAGGATGCACTGTGAGATTGTGGACAACCATGGGGAACCATTGCTGATGAGCAATCAGCAGCTCTACTCGGTGATGGTCCAGATCAACTGGACCCTGAAGTCTCAGGCTCTGGCGAACATGCAGGTCCAGTGGCGACCCAAAAGTGCAGGCAAGTGGCACCCGTTCCAGTGGGAGGCGATCCTCCACTGTCCGACAGCAGTGGGACACAGAGCGGTGCCCTCCTCGGTGAGCAGAACTGGAGATTGCATGCATGTGTGGCTGGCAGGCCGAGCGGACCTCTTGCGGCTGTTCCGAAGAACGCTCTTCAGGCAGGCGGATCCGGTACCCGGGGACGCTGTGCGGTTCCTCTACACGCTGCTGAACACACCCCCATGCGAAAGAAGATACGCATGACAGGGGGTGACACACAGGAGAGAAAGATTGGAGCGCATGGTGCAGATACCCAATCGTCGTGGCCCAGTGGATACAGCACACTTCTTCTGTCCCGTAGAGGATGGTTCGAACCCCGGGGGGATAGAGATTCACCGAACGACCCGAACCCCCTTTTTTTGGGCGAGAGGGAGAGAGAGAGAGAAAGAGAGAGAGAGAGGGAAGAGCACAGTGGGAAAGGAACAGAGAGGAGCAAGAGGAGAGAGAGAGCAGGAGAGAGCAAGAGAGATTGGGAGGGAGAGGGTAGAAGAGAGACCCACAGAGCAAGAGACGGGGGCTAACCGGTAAGGGACGCCAAGACACGGAACAGTCAAGTGGTGAAAAAACAGGGCGCCGTAGCGCCCCTGAGCCACAGGCTCGACACGTCGTCACGTGTTGAAAAGCCGAAGCACGACTGGAGCTGCGAGAGTGCGGCCCACGTGAGGCAGATGGATGCCAGTGGGCAAGGACAAGTGGACAGCATGCGCATGAACGGTGTCGAGCGGAAAAGGTAGGCGCCACACACGGTACAGCAATGATCTGTTGAGGCACCTGATAGCACTGAAATGTTGAGACGCCTTTGCGCCAACACAGGCCCCTTTGCGCCCCGGAGGCACGAGTACGACACGTCCTTACGTGCCAGGTAATGAGTGCAAGGCAGGGGCAGACCTGCAGGCCAAGGGTTAGAGTCTACCCGGCACTGTGTGTGGGTGGTGGGTGCGAGCTGACCTCACTGTTCAGAGGAGCAGAGCCCATGCAGAGTCAGCAACCACCCGGTGTGGTACAGAAGTGGTCTACGCTACAGTGCAGCAAGCATGACATTGAACAATGTGGTTATGACCATGCGCCTGTGACACGGGGGCGTATGCGAACCCAGTTTCCGTTGCCTCATGGCCCCTGCCTTGGAATGGCAGTAATTACATGGTACCCACAGACATGACATCACACAGCACACAACAGCATACGGCACCTACCACCACGGGGTGCACACACCACACAGCGTGCCCCACCCAGCCAAACACGCAACAAACAACCCAAGCTGCCAAACAACCCTACCTGCCAAGCAACCAACACACCCTTCCACCAACCAGACAGGCAACCCTATCGCACGATACCCCACCACACCACACCACACCACATGACACCAGACCACACCACGTGACACCCGACCACACCACATGACAACAGAGCAACCACAGGGCACGTCATGTGACCATAACAGCCCCCCCCGCACAGTACAGCACACCACAGCAGATCACACACTACAGCAGACCGCACACCATAGCACACCACACTACATGACACCACTTTACACCTTATGAGACCACAACACACCACAACACTGCACAGCATTGCATGGCATACCTGCAACTTCCAGATTCAACTCCAAAACTGTCTTTCGTCATCAACATCAATAAAAATCCAAGAAAAAACCACCCGTGAAACGAAGGACAGAACACCCTCCGAGACCCCTGAGTCCAACCCCCCCCCCCCCCCCAAGGTAGTTCTCAAGCCCCCTCCGGAAAAATGTGTGACAACAGCAAAGCCCCCCCCCCCCCACTAAGGGCTTGAAGTGAGGGCACCCCCATAGTGCCCGTGCCTATGTCAAAATGTGTGTGTGTGCATGTGTGTGCGTGTGTGCGTGTGCGCGCACATATGACTAGACGTGCACCAAATGTGATGGTTTCCATGTGTCTATGTATCATGGAACCCTCCCCGTTCCCACATTGGTTTGTTTTACTTGCCCAATGTGTGTGCATGGTTTTGTTCTAGCGTTGTTCTAGCGAAGCGTTCTAGGAATGTTCTAGCGCCGTTCTAGCGGGGCGGCGCTAGAGCGCCGCTAGAGCGTTCCTAGAACTGCTTTTTGTACTTGCTGAATTTCATGTCAAAAATGTGTTTTTCTGAAAAACAATGTATGGACCCCCTAGTCTCGTAACAGGGGTCCAATTGGCACCCTTCATACCCCCGCCCCCCTATGCCCATGGGCCGGCGTACCCCCCTCTTTTTTTCCGTTCTACCGGATCTAGCGAGTTCTAGGCTAGAACGAGATCGGGTGTTGTGGCGTGTACCTAGGGCACTACTCAGGCGGCCCAAGCTTGGGGAGGGCTGCCGCCGCGACCCGCAGCAAGGGTCTCCAAGTCTCCCTGGCCAGCTCCCACTCGGGTAGTCCGACAAGACGTTGACGTTGTCCTGCTATGCCGCTCCGTATTGGGGGCACGAGGAGTTGGTCCGCGTGCCGTGGCCCGACACCCTCGCCATGGTCCACACGGCCCCAGCCAGGAGGCCGTGCAGCAGCGACTTCCCCAGCTCCGTGGAGGCGACGTGCAGAGTTGTGCCATAGGCCGGGCCGTCATCCCTGTTGCCCAGTCCCCCGAAGGTAATTGGGCGCTGCACCTCCAGCTGGCGCAAGGAGTGGCAGCGGAGGCTGTCCCGCAGCTGGTGTTGGACCTAGTGGAGGGGGTCTTACACCAAGTGCAGCGGGTAGTCTTGCCCCCGGGACGTGCCTGCACCACGGTCCCTCGTAAGGCCTCCAGCCCACGGTGGCCGCCGTTTGGAGCGCGCGCCCCACCGGGCCCGTCCCGGGTTGGCGGCGGCCTGATTCCCAGATGGCCTTGGTGAAGACCTTGGTCACCCCCGGCCGCTGGGCCTCCCGGGTCTGCCACAGCACTCGCTTGTACCGCATGTGCATCATTGGGAAGATGCGGTGACCTTTGGACAGGACCAAGAAGACAATTTCATTGGACCCCTACATGCGGGTAGCTCCCCACAGGGCCCGCAGAACCGCGGTCTTTAGCCCTCGCAAGTTAGGGTCCGTCACGGAGGCGACTTCAACTCCAAGGAGCGCCAGCGGGGTGGCCACCGTGCTGATGGTCCCCTCCCGGCGGTCAGAGGTGGAATGATTGGGGAGGCGGCGGTTGGTGCTCCGGCCCTCTTCCAAGCTCTGGGACAGCACCGGCCCCGTCGCCCTGGATCCCCCAATAGCCACCTCCACGCCAAGTTGGCGGAAGGTGTCCGCTAGCGGGATGGGGACACCCGGAGTAGGAACGCCGGGGTGCCCTGTTGTCCGTTAGTCCAAGAGTAGGCTTTGTGCAAGCGCACGTCTTGGCCCGTGACCTGCAACCACTCCTCCGTCGTGGGGAACTTCCCTTCTAGGGAGGTTGCCCCCATGACTACCGCCTGGGTGTCGTCCACATAGCCCGACGACCCCACCGCGGCGTAGCCGGGACCCGCATCCTTGAGTACCCTAGGGACCTACTTTAAACTAATATGACACGTTTCGATCCAACGCAAGCGGCTTGACCAACTCCTTACATGTGTCCATGAAGCGGTCGCATGAAGGGGTTGGGTGGGGGAATGGGAGGCCCATTGCGGCGGTGTACGCGCCCCCCCCCCCCCAGCGGGTCATGAACTCCGACACATGCCGCAAGCCGCCCTTGGGCACATTCAAGTCCATAAGGAAGCCGATCAATTCGGGTGCGGGGAAGAGCACGGAGGCATATTGCTTCACGGCCTCTATTTGGTTGTTGCGGATAAGCGGCAGTTGGGCAACCTCGGTGGCCTCGTACCAACGCGGCTTGGCCAAAGGGGATGAGGCCACCCACTCACCAAGGAGTTGGGACAGCAAAGGGTCCCGCATACTCTTGGCCCCACTCAAACACGTGAGCGTCACACTAAGCTCAAGAAGGGTGTGGCGAGAGAAAGGCATTACAAGAGCTACACAAGGGAAAAAGGAGGTTGGGAGTGGGGTGAGTGGGGGGACCGCAGACGGATGTATGGGGCTACATGGCCACCTATGGGACTATGCAACCCCTATAGCAACCCATTGGGCACCCTTTGACCACCCAAACACTTCAAGTGGGCATGGTACACGCACAAGCAAACGAGCCAAAATTGGATCAACGTGTTAACATTTGCCAGGTTCATTTTTACCCCCTTTCATGCATTCAAAATTAAAATCAACCATATTGGTTTAAAGTAGGTCTCTAAGGTCCTCAAGGACGCGGGTCGCGGCTACCCTGCGCTGGGATCGTCGGGCTACACGGACGACACCCTGGCAGCGGCCATGGGGGCTGCCTCCCTGCAGCGTACGTTCCCAACGACGGAGCAGTGGTTGCAGGTCAGGGGCCAAGCCGTGCGCGTGCATAAAGCCTGCTCCTGGGTTCAGGGACAACAGGGCGCCCCAGCGTTCCTACTCCGGGTGTCCCCATCCCGCTAGCGAACACCTTCCACCAACTTGGCGTGGAGGTGGCTATTGGGGGATCCGGGGCGACGGGGCTGGTGCTGTCCCAGCGCTTGGAAGCGGGCCGGAGCGCCCTCCGCCGCCTCCCCCATGATTCCACCTCTGACTGCCGGGAGGGGACCATCAGCACGGTGGTCACCCCGCTGGCGCTCCTTGGAGCTGTAGTCACCTCCGTGACGGACCCTGACTCGCGAGGGCTATAGACCGCGGCCCTGCCGGCTTTGTGGGGAGCTACCCTCATGTAGGGGTCCAATGAAATGGTCTTCTCCAGCTATGTGTATAGCGACCTAGTCGGCTATCAGACATCAGACATCAGACTTTTATGGACCATCATTACCAGACCATGAACCCCCCTCCCCCAACCCCTTGATTATGCACTACATCAACCCCCCCCCCCCCCCCGCCCTTGTCCACACCAAACTCTTCGCAGGAAACCCCCCCCCGTGACCCCCCCTCCCCCCCCCCCACTATCGGTGCTTTCAACCCCCCCCCCCCCCCCAAGGAAAAAAGGTGCCACGGAAAAAACAAACCCCCCCGTTTGGAAACCAATTGCACACCTGTTGTTGACAATGTATGTGACAACTTCAATTTGATTCTGATTTTGGTTGTTTGAGCAGACAATTTGTTTGTGTACAACGCCCTTGAGGTGTTTTTGATTGTTTGCGGTCTAGGCCTTTGCGCCTTAGACCAGAGACCCCTTCAATGATGAACGCGTTGATCACAAATGAGAAGGGGTTTTGGCACGTTTGCTCCTGCAACCAATTACAATTTGCTGACTGTGAGCCCCTTCAATGACGATGCATGACAATTTACATGTGCTGCTCCGTCACGCGTGGGTCTTCAGTGTCGACCCCCGCAGGGACCTGTTTCTTAGGACCTGTTTTGTGCGGACGGAGCTTTGCGGATTTGCGGCCGAGGAATGGGACTGCCCCCAGCAGTCAGTGTACCATGTCCACCAGAATGTGCAGCAAGTCCTCCAATGGCCAGCAACCATTTTGAAAACCAAGCAACATACATCTCAGAAGGGGCTTTGCAGTGATTTCGAATTTGACTTCCTTGTTTTAAACCGCCCCTCTGTCCCAGCCCCGAAGGCTCATTGCAATGTGCTGCACTATGCCCTCCTCACGCTTTGTTGTTCATTGCAGGATCTTTGTGACGACCATTAAAACCCCTGTGCTCTGTCTTGTCGTCCTCCGTCTTGCCGTGGTGTTTCTTGAGGAAGTTTCGAAAACCATGCAGAGAAATCCACAGTGTAGGGAAAACACCCCCCACGCAACCCCATGCGCAATGGTGTGGAAAAGCCTGCCTTGCCTCTTTCAGTGTCAGCATCACATGGTGTGTGTCTGTGATGTTCGATGTTCTGTTGGTTCTGTGTGTAGTGGAAAAACATGGAAAAAATCACAGACTACAGATTACCCGCAGACTACAATTCTCAGAGGTGTGTTATGGTGTAAGTCGTGAACATTTGCAACTTTGGTGCCACGTGTCGCATTGCATTTCTTTTGAAGGTGTATTTGAACGTGTGCTGTTTGTTCCTGAAAAACACCCATCGAGGTGTTTGGTATGTCCATGGTCTAGGCCCTGGCGCCTACGACCACAGACCCCTTCGATGAGGAATGTGCTGACGACAACTGAGAAGGGGTTCTGATTTCCTGGTATTTGCTTCCATGTTTCCACGTATGCATCCCCTTCGCTGATGTGTCAGCCATGTGGGAACAATCTGTCCAGGGCCTACTGTTATAGGCCCTATTTTGTTGGATGGAGCCAGGCATCTCCCCATACTCCAACGGATCTGCATGTTTGCCAAACTTGCCAATGACCACTGCAATCAGCCCTACTGCACCCTTGTGCTGCACAACATACGCCAGCCCCTACCTTGACAGCTTGTCTGGGTCATTGCGCAGATTCCGGCCCCAAGGTTTCTTTTTTATTTTGCCTTGCTGGGCGCATTACTGTCCAATGTGGCGGACTGCATTTGAGTTGGGTGATGCAGAACTCCCACTGTCAGCCAAAAAAAAAACTGAGAAGGGGCTCTGCTATGTGGGTACTGGTGGTCCATTGATTTAATGTGGTTGTGATTTCATGGTATGTTTTGGTTTTATCGCAGTTGATTTTATTTTATTTGGCGGATCATGCACAACACCCTTGAGGTGTTTAGTACGTCCGTGGTCTAGGCCATGGCGCCTATGACCATAGACCCCTTCAATGATGAACATGCTGCCCGCTACTGAGAAGGGGTCCCATGTCACATTCTCCTGGTACCTATGTCCCTTCAACGCTTATCTGTTCCTTCTTGTGGATGTCTCTCTCGACACAAAGGGAAATGCGTGTATTGCCTAGGAGACAAGTGTGCGCTGAGCCTCTTCTACACATAGGGCACTCTTTTGTTATCGACCCTTGACCCTTGAGGCGAGGAAGCGCGTCTAGGGTGTAGACCGTTGCGTCTCTGACCCAGACATTTGAGTTGGGCCTGCCCCAGCACCCATGCGTTCATCCCCCACCCACTGCGGGCTGCACTTTGCCATGTCGTCTAGCCCCCTTAGCGTGGCCTCTTCCGCCCCCTCCAGCCCTTCGTTCCCGGAATGCGGTTGGGGGGATCTGCCGGAGCTCTTGCGGTTTGGAGACCAACCCCCATCACCACCGTGGGACTCTGATGCTGAGAAGTGTCTCAGCGAACTGGCCTCCTCCCAGCCTCCATTGCCAACACCGCCTCCCTCTCCCCCTTCACCCCGCCGTGCACCAACAACCTCTCCAACGCCCGTAAGTCCTCCACGCAGACCCCACATTAACCCAACCCCATACCTGGTAGCCTTGGAAGCCGTGGAGGAGGCCCTGATGTGCACTGCCGTGCCACCGCCATCCCCCCCGCAACCCCCCAAGTACGTACCCAAGGACCCGCCCACCCCCCCAAAGCCCACTGTACACGGGCCCTACAGTGCCAAAACACTGCAGCTCATCCGGGAGAATCACGGGGGTGGGGTCAAGTACTTCGGAGACGGGGTGCTGAACCGCCGAGCGATGTACCGGTTTGCTGGCAGCAGCCCAAGAAAAACCCCCTGCGGGTGTGGCAGGAGGGCATGCGAATTAGTCGTTCGCATTTCCTCAGCAGGGACGAGGAGCGTGCAGCAATGGTACTTGAAATCCTGTGTGCCACCCCAAAACCCCCCCATATCCCCAAGCCAGCCCCGCCACCTGTCCCGCGTCGGCCGCTGCCCCCTCCACCAAGTGATCAGGTGACGCTGACCCAATATAGCAGGCACCGCCGTACCTCACTGGCTCCCGCCCCAAAGCGGCCATGCCCCACCCCGCAGTACGGTTTATTGCTCCAGCGGCGTGCGTCTCAGTCCGCCCCCCCGCAATTTGGTTCATTGCTCCCTGCGCAAGCCCCCCTGCAGCGACCCCAGACTTCGGCGAGACGTTCGAATTTCCAGCTCTTCGGGCAGTGTGCGCCGAGCGTCTCTTACTCGTAGGGCACTCTTCCAAATGGCTCCAAAATGGCTCGCCAAGACCAAGTATGGTGCAAAGCCGAAGCTGAAGGCAACGGCATCACCACCATCACCATCACCATCACCATCGCACGCCCCAGAGGCGCGCGCCTCCGCCCCTGTCCCGGCCCGCGCGCCGGCTGACAGGCCGCCGCACTGTGCCCCCGAAAAGGCACCGGCCACTCAACCGGGCGCCCCAGAGGCGCCACAGTCTGCCCCTATCCCGGCCCTGGCGCCGGCTGACAAGGGCGCGCCGCACTCTGCCCCCAAAAAGGCACCGGCAACTCAACCGCGCGCCTCAGAGGCGCCGCAGTCCGCCCCTGTCCCGGCCCTGGCGCCGGCTAACAGGGGCGCGCCGCACTCTGCCCCCCCAAAGGCAATGGCACCTCAACCTCGCGCCCCATAGGCGCTGCACTCCGCCCCTGTCCCGGCCCTGGCGCCAGCTGACAGGAGCGCGCGACCCTCTGCCCCCCAACAGGCACCGCCCCAGCCGCCACCCGGGGGTGTGGATTTCGTCATGATCCCACCGCAACCCTCGGCACAACCACCATCATTGCGCGCCCCTGAGCCAGCAATCCCCCCCTTGTCCCGGCCATGGCGCCGGTGGACTCGGGCGCGCCACAGGGTGCCCAACCCTCTGCACCAGCAATGCGTGCCCCCGAGCCGCAGCAATCCGCCCCTGTCCCGGCCATGGCGCCGGCTGACTCGGGCGCGCCACAGGGTACCCAACCCTCTGCACCAGCAATGCGTGCCCCCGAGCCGCAGCAATCCGCCCCTGTCCCGGCCATGGCGCCGGTCGACTCGGGTGCGCCACAAGGAGCTCAACCCTCTTCACAACCACCATGTGCTGCTCAGCCACAGCAGCCAACACTGTTGCCCACTACGGCCACGTTGAACAACATGGACTACGGGCCCGATGACAACCTTGTCGAAGGGTTTACGCAACGGTGGCTTGACCGCGACAAGTTCGTGACCAAAGCATCAGAGGTGTACACCGTCCATGAGATGGCGGCCGCTGAGGTGTGGGCAGACAAGAACGGCACCAAGCGGAGCCTGGCCTTTGAGCAATGGTGGCCCCACGGTGATGGCGATGGGGATGGGAATGCTCCCCCACCGCCACAATGGGCCTCCCAAATGGAGGTTTGGGGCAACTATGAGCTGTCCGATGGTGACATGGTGCGTGGCTAGATCTCCAGCAACCACCACTGGGATAAAAACAAGCCGGACTTCGAGGCGAGGGTGCATGGAGATGGCATCTCAGGACAGCGTGTTTGGATCAGCTGTGCCAATAAGCCACGCACCAATCTCACTGACACCTATTGGTGTAAGGTTGTCCCCGACACAGGTGCCTTTCAGACCTTGCGTAGGGAGATCTAGAACGGAGAAGCGTGGCCCAAACTGCTGGCAAGCATGCGGGCCGAACCGAGGGACACGCCTCCCCTGTCGACCGAGGACCAGGACATCCTGAAACACCTTGTCAAACAGCACGGGCTGAATCCCTCACAGGCGTTGGCTGTGCGGCAGGTGTTGGATGAGTCATGCATCACAGCATTGACTGGTAGTGCTGGCACAGGGAAGTCGGAGACTTTGGTGGCATGCATCAAGGCCGTGCTATGGCAGCAAGGCCTCCTGGTCGCCCAGAACCCTGAACCTGCTGACCGGAGTACGTCGAACATGGGCAGCAAGGTGGGGGGACCTGAGTCACATACCCAACCCCGCGCATGCGTGTTGGTGACTGCACCCACGAACGCACAAGTCGACATGTTGTTGGCACGCGTTCACGAGGAGTGTTACAAGGACAGTGTGTTTTGTGAGAAGGTGCTTGGCGACCACCCAGCCCCCTGGTTGCGCCTCCGAGCCCAACGGGCTACTGCCCCAACAGGCCTGGCACCCTTCGACCAGGAGGAGGTGCAGAAGACCTTGGGGAACACCCCAGGTTGCAAGCCTACCCTCAAATGTGCCCTCAACTCCTGCCGTGTGCTGTTTGCCACGGCTGGGATGGTTGCTAACCGGCACAAGATGCTGCTTGGGAAAGGGCAGGAAAAAACCAGGTTCGCGTTCAGCTTCGTGGATGAGGCGTCGAGGCACAGCATCCCTGTAGGCCTGGACTTGGCCGCCATGGGCAGCCAATGTCTGCTGTGTGGTGACCCAGGGCAGTTGCGGCCCTACAGCCACGTCCAGCTTTTGGCAAGTCAGTGTGAGGCTGAGAAGGTTGAGGTAGTCCCCAAGAGAGTGGCATGGCCATCGGATGCCACCTTCAGGTACAACAATGTTGTAAGGGATGGTCCTGGCCCGGAAGTGCATTGGCATGATTCGCATCGGTTTTGCACCACCAGCACCTTGCAATTGTTTTTGTACCGCAAGCGCTGCCGGGCCAGTATCCTGGTACAACAGTACCGCATGACCCAGCCGCTGGCCACGGTCATGCGTGCCTTGTTTACGGGGGGGGCAGTTGGCCACTACCACTCATCTGAGCACCCCCTCCCCGACCCCATCCTTAACAACCCCATCCGCATTGTGGACCTCGCTGGGTCCACCTGGTGGGGGGAGTTGGAGCAGACTTTGGGGGCACAAGACCTAGGTAGAATGTGGCACGACGTAGGGGAAGTATGGGCCACCCTGCGAATGGATCCGGTGTTGCTGAACAAGGGGGGCCTGAGCATGGAGGAGGGTCTGCTGGTGTGCCATTTTTTGGAGTATGCTGCCAGGAAAGGGACCTACCCAGCACAGTCGGTAGCGGTAGTGACGACTCACTACGCACAGATGGTGTGGCTGAAACACTGCGTGGCGTGTGTTGGCCGCAAGTGGCAGGCCCATCATGTAAACCTCCTCAGCACGGTTGCGACCCTCGATAGGTTCCAGGGGCTGCAAGCCCCAGTGATCCTGGCCTCCCTGGTGTCCACGACACCAGGGATCATGCACGACATCTAGCGGTCAAACACCCTGACCAGCAGGGCGCAGTCGGAGCTGCACCTCTTCGGGCAGTTTGCACAGTGGACCACCCACCCCACCCCTGGTGTATGGCTCGAGGCACTGCACGCGATGCAGTGGGAAGCAGCCTCTGGGACTGTGAGCGACACTCTTGAGCTGGCAGGGGTTCTGAGGGAGGCCGCAATTGTGGAGAAGATTGTGCATGGCACAATCTACCGGTTTGCTGGGGGGGTGGTGGGGCACTGGCTGTGGAAGCCATGGAGGAGGCACAACAGGGCACGGGACCCATGGGGGTATCAACCAGGCAGTGCGGATCAGTTGCTTGACTTTGAGCGCATCATGGCCAACAATCGGAAGGATGAGGTGTCTGTTTCTCTGAGGGATGCACGGGGGAACATTGTGAAACTCCGCCTTCTGGGGGTCATCTTGCCTGACTTCACCGAATGGGCGCTCCCGTACGTCTTGGTTGCGGACGATGGACAAGGGGACAGGGGAGAGGGGGACTGAGGGCGGCTGGTGAGGGTGATCCACACATCCAAGCTTGACGTGTGGGAGCAGCGACTCGTCCAGCACCTGGTGGGAAGGCCCCTCTTCTACAAGCAAAAGTACAGCAACAAGGAGACAGTAGGGGTGTACCGCACGATCCACCTGCTCTTGTAGCAGGACGCGTACGCCTGCTTGGATTCCCTGCCGTTCTTGCGTGCGGAATTCCGCACCCCTATTGGTGTGTACGTGGCGTCCCTGCTCCATGGTGTGCACCCTTGCCCCGGGGCCCTTGGGGTGTGTGCACCAATTCCGGTGCACGAGGAGGAAGCCCCCCAATGTGGGTGGCGCAAGCTGCCCCACGGGGTGAAAGATTACATTTTGGGCCGCCACTAACCGTGTATGTAGAAGAACATGCATTGACCCATGGCCTCTGACCATCCCTGCCACATCACAACAGTACCAGCCACAGCACCAGCGGGAAAGAGTACACACATGTGATCACCACCACGTTTGCTGCACTGTGCGTTCATTATGTTTGTCCGCTGCGGTACGAATGTGCCCATGCCTGACTGCCCAAGATTGAAGGAGGTCTCCAAGGTCTTCAGGGTGGGGATGCCCAAAAAGGAGGTTGAAGACACGCCAACGATAATTGCCGTTCAACAACGATACAGGACAATACATGACAATTTGGGGGGTCTACAGCCCCAAAATATTACACGGAAGGGGTTCCGTCAAATAGTTGGGGGGTCTACACCCCCAAAATGGTGGGGTACATCAGGAACAGGCCTATGCATGCCCAGAGCGTGCCCATGGACGCCTCTGTGCCACCCATGGCGCTGGCACAAGGCGCACCCCCCCCTTCCTCCACTGCAACACAGAGTGCTTCAAGGGTAGGGGACATGAGTACGCATGCCCAGAGCATGCCTAATGAGATGTGGGAAAGAGTACACACATGTGATCACCACTAGGTTTGCTGCACTGTGCGTTCATTATGTTTGTCCGCAATGGTACGAATGTGCCCATGCCTGACTGCCCAAGATTGAAGGAGGTCTCCAAGGTCTTCAGGGTGGGGATGCCCAAAAAGGAGGTTGAAGACACGCCAACGATAATTGCCGTTCAACAACGATACATGACAATACATGACAATTTGGGGGGTGTACACCCCCAAAATATTTCACGGAAGGGGTTCCGTCAAATATTTGGGGGGTTTACAGCCCCCAAATATTTGACGGAAGGGGTTCCGTCAAATATTTGGGGGGTCTACAGCCCCCAAAAATTTTACGGAAGGGGTTCTGTCAAATATTTGGGGGGTCTACAGCCCCCAAATATTTGACGGATGGGGTTCCGTCAAATATTTGGGGGGTGTACAGCCCCCAAATATTTGACGGATGGGGTTCCGTCAAATATTTGGGGGGTCTACAGCCCCCAAATATTTGACGGATTTGGGGGGTCTACAGCCCCCAAATATTTGACGGATGGGGTTCCGTCAAATATTTTGGGGGTCTACAGCCCGCAAATATTTGACGGAAGGGGTTCGGTCAAATATTTGGGGGGTGTACAGCCCCCAAATATTTGATGGAAGGGGTTCTGTCAAATATTTGGGGGGTCTACAGCCCCCAAATATTTGACGGAAGGGGTTCCGTGAAATATTTGGGGGTTCTACAGCCCCCAAATATTTGACGGAAGGGGTTCCGTCAAATATTTGGGGGGTCTACAGCCCCCAAATATTTGAGGGAAGGGGTTCCGTCAAATCTTTGGGGGGTCTACAGCCCCCAAATACTTGACGGAAGGGGTTCCGTCAAATATTTTGGGGGGTCTACAGCCCCCAAATATTTAACGGAAGGGGTTCCGTCAAATATTTGGGGGGTGTACATCCCCCAAATATTTGACGGAAGGGGTTCCGTCAAATATTTGGGGGGTCTACAGCCCCCAAATATTTGACGGAAGGGGTTCCGTCAAATATTGGGGGGGTCTACAGCCCCCAAATATTTGACGGATGGGGTTCCGTCAAATATTTGGGGGGTGTACAGCCCCCAAATATTTGACGGAAGGGGTTCCGTCAAATATTTGGGGGGTCTACAGCCCCCAAATATTTGACGGATGGGGTTCCGTCAAATATTTGGGGGGTGTACAGCCCCCAAATATTTGACGGAAGGGGTTCCGTCAAATGTTTGGGGTTCTACAGCCCCCAAATATTTGACGGAAGGGGTTCCGTCAAATATTTGGGGGGTGTACAGCCCCCAAATATTTGACGGAAGGGGTTCCGTCAAATGTTTGGGGTTCTACAGCCCCCAAATATTTGACGGAAGGGGTTCCGTCAAATATTTGGGGGGTGTACAGCCCCCAAATATTTGACGGATGGGGTCCCGTCAAATATTTGTGGGGTCTACAGCCCCCAAATATTTGACGGAAGGGGTTCCGTCAAATATTTGGTGGGTCTACAGCCCCCAAATATTTGACGGAAGGGGTTCCGTCAAATATTTGGGGGGTCTACAGCCCCCAAATATTTGACGGAAGGGGTTCTGTCAAATATTTGGGGGGTCTACAGCCCCCAAATATTTGACGGAAGGGGTTCCGTCAAATATTTGGGGGGTGTATAGCCCCCAAATATTTGACGGATGGGGTTCCGTCAAATATTTGGGGGGTCTACAGCCCCCAAATATTTGACGGATGGGGTTCCGTCAAATATTTGGGGGGTCTACTGCCCCCAAATATTTGACGGAAGGGGTTCCGTCAAATATTTGGGGGGTGTACAGCCCCCAAATATCCGACGGATGGGGTTCCATCAAATATTTGGGGGGTGTAGAGCCCCCAAATATTTGACGGATGGGGTTCCGTCAAATATTTGGGGGGTCTACAGCCCCCAAATATTTGACGGAAGGGGTTCCGTCAAATTTTGGGGGGTGTACAGCCCCCAAATATTTGACGGAAGGGGTTCCGTCAAATATTTGGGGGGTGTACAGCCCCCAAGTATTTGACGGATGGGGTTCCGTCAAATATTTGGGGGGTCTACAGCCCCCAAATATTTGACGGATGGGGTTCCGTCAAATATTTGGGGGGTGTACAGCCCCCAAGTATTTGACGGAAGGGGTTCCGTCAAATACTTGGGGGGTCTACAGCCCCCAAATATTTGACGGAAGGGGTTCCCCCAAATATTTGGGGGGTCTACAGCCCCCAAATATTTGACGGAAGGGGTTCCGTCAAATATTTGGGGGGTCTACGGCCCCCAAATATTTGACGGAAGGGGTTCCGTCAAATATTTGGGGGGTCTACAGCCCCCAAATATTTGACGGAAGGGGTTCCGTCAAATACTTGGGGGGTCTACAGCCCCCAAATATTTGACCAAATATTTGACGGAAGGGGTTCCGTCAAATATTTGGGGGGTCTACAGCCCCCAAATATTTGACGGAAGGGGTTCCGTCATATATTTGGGGGGTGTACAGCCCCCAAATATTTGACGGAAGGGGTTCCGTCAAACATTTGGGGGGTCTACAGCCCCCAAATATTTGACGGATGGGTTTCCGTCAAATATTTGGGGGGTCTACAGCCCCCAAATATTTGACGGATGGGGTTCCGTCAAATATTTGGGGGGTCTACAGCCCCCAAAATTTGACGGAAGGGGTTCCGTCAAATATTTGGGGGGTCTACAGCCCCCAAATATTTGACGGAAGGGGTTCCGTCAAATATTTGGGGGGTCTACAGCCCCCAAATATTTGACGGAAGGGGTTCCGTCAAATATTTGGGGGGTCTACAGCCCCCAAATATTTGACGGAACGGGTTCCGTCAAATATTTGGGGGTCTACAGCCCCCAAATATTTGACGGAAGGGGTTCCGTCAAATATTTGGGGGGTCTACAGCCCCCAAATATTTGACGGATGGGGTTCCGTCAAATATTTGGGGGGTGTACAGCCCCCAAATATTTGACGGATGGGGTTCCGTCAAATATTTCGGGGGTCTACAGCCCCCAAATATTTGACGGATGGGGTTCCGTCAAATATTTGGGGGGTGTACAGCCCCCAAATATTTGACGGAAGGGGTTCCCTCAAATATTTGGGGGGTGTACAGCCCCCAAATATTTGAGGGAAGGGGTTCAGTCAAATATTTTGGGGGGTCTACAGCCCCCAAATATTTGACGGATGGGGTTCCGTCAAATATTTGGGGGGTCTACAGCCCCCAAGTATTTGACGGATGGGGTTCCGTCAAATATTTGGGGGGTGTACAGCCCCCAAGTATTTGACGGATGGGGTTCCGTCAAATATTTGGGGGGTCTACAGCCCCCAAATATTTGACGGAAGGGGTTCCGTCAAATATTTGGGGGTCTACAGCCCCCAAATATTTGACGGAACCCCATCCGTCAAATATTTGGGGGGTGTACAGCCCCCAAATATTTGACGGAAGGGGTTCCGTCAAATATTTGGGGGGTGTACAGCCCCCAAATATTTGACGGAAGGGGTTCCGTCAAATATTTGGGGGGTGTACAGCCCCCAAATATTTGACGGATGGGGTTCCGTCAAATATTTGGGGGGTGTACAGCCCCCAAATATTTGACGGATGGGGTTCCGTCAAATGTTTGGGGGTCTACAGCCCCCAAATATTTGACGGAAGGGGTTCCGTCAAATATTTGGGGGTCTACGGCCCCCAAATATTTGACGGAAGGGGTTCCGTCAAATATATGGGGGGTGTACAGCCCCCAAATATTTGACGGAAGGGGTTCCGTCAAATATTTGGGGGGTGTACAGCCCCCAAATATTTGACGGAAGGGGTTCCGTCAAATATTTGGGGGGTGTACAGCCCCCAAATATTTGACGGAAGGGGTTCCGTCAAATATTTGTGGGGTCTATAGCCCCCAAATATTTGACGGAAGGGGTTCTGTCAAATATTTGGGGGGTCTACAGCCCCCAAATATTTGACGGAAGGGGTTCCGTCAAATATTTGGGGGGTGTATAGCCCCCAAAAATTTGACGGATGGGGTTCCGTCAAATATTTGGGGGGTGTACAACCCCCAAATATTTGACGGATGGGGTTCCGTCAAATGTTTGGGGGTCTACAGCCCCCAAATATTTGACAGAAGGGGTTCCGTCAAATATTCTGGGGGTGTACAGCCCCCAAGTATTTGACGGAAGGGGTTCCGTCAAATACTTGGGGGGTCTACAGCCCCCAAATATTTGACGGAAGGGGTTCCGTCAAATATTTGGGGGGTCTACAGCCCCCAAATATTTGACGGAAGGGGTTCCGTCAAATATTTGGGGGGTCTACGGCCCCCAAATATTTGACGGAAGGGGTTCCGTCAAATATTTGGGGGGTCTACAGCCCCCAAAGATTTGACGGAAGGGGTTCCGTCAAATACTTGGGGGGTCTACAGCCCCCAAATATTTGACCAAATATTTGACGGAAGGGGTTCCGTCAAATATTTGGGGGGTCTACAGCCCCCAAATATTTGACGGAAGGGGTTCCGTCATATATTTGGGGGGTGTACAGCCCCCAAATATTTGACGGAAGGGGTTCCGTCAAACATTTGGGGGGTCTACAGCCCCCAAATATTTGACGGATGGGTTTCCGTCAAATATTTGGGGGGTCTACAGCCCCCAAATATTTGACGGAAGGGGTTCCGTCAAATATTTGGGGGGTCTACAGCCCCCAAATATTTGACGGAAGGGGTTCCGTCAAATATTTGGGGGGTCTACAGCCCCCAAATATTTGACGGAAGGGGTTCCGTCAAATATTTGGGGGGTCTACAGCCCCCAAATATTTGACGGAAGGGGTTCCGTCAAATATTTGGGGGGTCTACAGCCCCCAAATATTTGACGGAACGGGTTCCGTCAAATATTTGGGGGTCTACAGCCCCCAAATATTTGACGGAAGGGGTTCCGTCAAATATTTGGGGGGTCTACAGCCCCCAAATATTTGACGGATGGGGTTCCGTCAAATATTTGGGGGGTGTACAGCCCCCAAATATTTGACGGATGGGGTTCCGTCAAATATTTCGGGGGTCTACAGCCCCCAAATATTTGACGGATGGGGTTCCGTCAAATATTTAGGGGGTGTACAGCCCCCAAATATTTGACGGAAGGGGTTCCCTCAAATATTTGGGGGGTGTACAGCCCCCAAATATTTGAGGGAAGGGGTTCAGTCAAATATTTTGGGGGGTCTACGGCCCCCAAATATTTGACGGATGGGGTTCCGTCAAATATTTGGGGGGTCTACAGCCCCCAAGTATTTGACGGATGGGGTTCCGTCAAATATTTGGGGGGTGTACAGCCCCCAAGTATTTGACGGATGGGGTTCCGTCAAATATTTGGGGGGTCTACAGCCCCCAAATATTTGACGGAAGGGGTTCCGTCAAATATTTGGGGGTCTACAGCCCCCAAATATTTGACGGAACCCCATCCGTCAAATATTTGGGGGGTGTACAGCCCCCAAATATTTGACGGAAGGGGTTCCGTCAAATATTTGGGGGGTGTACAGCCCCCAAATATTTGACGGAAGGGGTTCCGTCAAATATTTGGGGGGTGTACAGCCCCCAAATATTTGACGGATGGGGTTCCGTCAAATATTTGGGGGGTGTACAGCCCCCAAATATTTGACGGATGGGGTTCCGTCAAATGTTTGGGGGTCTACAGCCCCCAAATATTTGACGGAAGGGGTTCCGTCAAATATTTGGGGGTCTACGGCCCCCAAATATTTGACGGAAGGGGTTCCGTCAAATATATGGGGGGTGTACAGCCCCCAAATATTTGACGGAAGGGGTTCCGTCAAATATTTGGGGGGTGTACAGCCCCCAAATATTTGACGGAAGGGGTTCCGTCAAATATTTGGGGGGTGTACAGCCCCCAAATATTTGACGGAAGGGGTTCCGTCAAATATTTGTGGGGTCTATAGCCCCCAAATATTTGACGGAAGGGGTTCCGTCAAATATTTGGGGGGTGTATAGCCCCCAAAAATTTGACGGATGGGGTTCCGTCAAATATTTGGGGGGTGTACAACCCCCAAATATTTGACGGATGGGGTTCCGTCAAATGTTTGGGGGTCTACAGCCCCCAAATATTTGACAGAAGGGGTTCCGTCAAATATTCTGGGGGTGTACAGCCCCCAAATATTTGACGGAAGGGGTTCCGTCAAATATTTGGGGGGCGTACAGCCCCCAAATATTTGACGGATGGGGTTCCGTCAAATATTTGGGGGGTGTACAGCCCCCAAATATTTGACGGATGGGGTTCCGTCAAATATTTGGGGGGTCTACATCCCCCAAATATTTGACGGAAGGGGTTCCGTCAAATTTTGGGGGGTGTACAGCCCCCAAATATTTGACGGAAGGGGTTCCGTCAAAAATTTGGGGGCTGTACAGCCCCCAAAATATTTGACGGAAGGGGTTCCGTCAAATATTTGGGGGGTCTACAGCCCCCAAATATTTGACGGAACGGGTTCCGTCAAATATTTGGGGGGTGTACAACCCCCAAATATTTGACGGATGGGGTTCCGTCAAATATTTGGGGAGTCTACAGCCCCCAAATATTTGACACGACCCCTTCCGTCAAATATTTGGGGGGTGTACAGCCCCCAAATATTTGACGGAAGGGGTTCCGTCAAATATTTGGGGGGTCTACAGCCCCCAAATATTTGACGGAAGGGGTTCCGTCAAATATTCCTGGGGTGTACAGCCCCCAAATATTTGACGGAAGGGGTTCCGTCAAATATTTGGGGGGTCTACAGCCCCCAAATATTTGACGGAAGGGGTTCCGTCAAATATTTGGGGGGTGTACAACCCCCAAATATTTGACGGATGGGGTTCCGTCAAATATTTGGGGGGTCTACAGCCCCCAAATATTTGACAGAACCCCTTCCGTCAAATATTTGGGGGCTATACACCCCCCAAAATTTGACGGAACCCCTTCCGTCAAATATTTGGGGGCTGTAGACCCCCCAAGTATTTGACGGAACCCCTTCCGTCAAATATTTGTGGGGTCTACAGCCCCCAAATATTTGACGGAAGGGGTTCCGTCAAATATTTGGGGGGTCTACAGCCCCCAAATATTTGACGGATGGGGTTCCGTCAAATATTTGGGGGGTGTATAGCCCCCAAATATTTGACGGATGGGGTTCCGTCAAATATTAGGGGGGTGTACAGCCCCCAAATATTTGACGGATGGGGTTCTGTCAAATATTTGGGGGGTCTACAGCCCCCAAATATTTGACGGATGGGGTTCCGTCACATATTTGGGGGGTGTACAGCCCCGAAATATTTGACGGATGGGGTTCCGTCAAATATTTGGGGGGTGTACAGCCCCCAAATATTTGACGGATGGGGTTCCGTCAAATATTTGGGGGGTCTACAGCCCCCAAATATTTGACGGAAGGCGTTCCGTCAAATTTTGGGGGGTGTACAGCCCCCAAAAATTTGACGGAAGGGGTTCCGTCAAATATTTGGGGGGTCTACAGCCCCCAAATATTTGACGGAAGGGGTTCCGTCAAATATTTGGGGGGTGTATAGCCCCCAAATATTTGACGGATGGGGTTCCGTCAAATATTTGGGGGGTGTACAGCCCCCAAATATTTGACGGATGGGGTTCCGTCAAATTTTGGGGGGTGTACAGCCCCCAAATATTTGACGGAAGGGGTTCCGTCAAATACTTGGGGGGTCTACAGCCCCCAAATATTTGACGGAAGGGGTTCCGTCAAATATTTGGGGGGTGTATAGCCCCCAAATATTTGACGGATGGGGTTCCGTCAAATATTTGGGGGGTGTACAGCCCCCAAATATTTGACGGATGGGGTTCCGTCAAATATTTGGGGGGTGTACAGCCCCCAAATATTTGACGGAAGGGGTTCCGTCAAATATTTGGGGGGTGTATAGCCCCCAAATATTTGACGGAAGGGGTTCCGTCAAATATTTGGGGGGTCTACAGCCCCCAAATATTTGACAGAACCCCTTCCGTCAAATATTTGGGGGCTGTAGACCCCACAAATATTTGACGGAAGGGGTTCCGTCAAATACTTGGGGGGTCTACAGCCCCCAAATATTTGACGGAAGGGGTTCCGTCAAATATTTGGGGGGTCTACAGCCCCCAAATATTTGACGGAAGGGGTTCCGTCAAATATTTGGGGGGTGTATAGCCCCCAAATATTTGACGGATGGGGTTCCGTCAAATATTTGGGGGGTGTACAGCCCCCAAATATTTGACGGATGGGGTTCTGTCAAATATTTGGGGGGTCTACAGCCCCCAAATATTTGACGGATGGGGTTCCGTCAAATATTTGGGGGGTGTACAGCCCCCAAATATTTGACGGATGGGGTTCCGTCAAATATTTGGGGGGTGTACAGCCCCCAAATATTTGACGGATGGGGTTCCGTCACATATTTGGGGGGTCTACAGCCCCCAAATATTTGACGGATGGGGTTCGGTCAAATATTTGGGGGGTGTACAGCCCCCAAATATTTGACGGATGGGGTTCCGTCAAATATTTGGGGGGTGTACAGCACCCAAATATTTGACGGATGGGGTTCCGTCAAATATTTGGGGGGTCTACAGCCCCCAAATATTTGACGGAAGGGGTTCCGTCAAATTTTGGGGGGTGTACAGCCCCCAAATATTTGACGGAAGGGGTTTCGTCAAAAATTTGGGGGCTGTACAGCCCCCAAAATATTTGACGGAAGGGGTTCCGTCAAATATTTGGGGGGTGTACAGCCCCCAAATATTTGACGGAAGGGGTTCCGTCAAATATTTGGGGGGTGTACAGCCCCCAAATATTTGACGGAAGGGGTTCCGTCAAATATTTGGGGAGTCTACAGCCCCCAAATATTTGACACGACCCCTTCCGTCAAATATTTGGGGGGTGTACAGCCCCCAAATATTTGACGGAAGGGGTTCCGTCAAATATTTGGGGGGTCTACAGCCCCCAAATATTTGACGGAAGGGGTTCCGTCAAATATTCCTGGGGTGTACAGCCCCCAAATATTTGACGGAAGGGGTTCCGTCAAATATTTGGGGGGTCTACAGCCCCCAAATATTTGACGGAAGGGGTTCCGTCAAATATTTGGGGGGTGTACAACCCCCAAATATTTGACGGATGGGGTTCCGTCAAATATTTGGGGGGTCTACAGCCCCCAAATATTTGACAGAACCCCTTCCGTCAAATATTTGGGGGCTATACACCCCCCAAAATTTGACGGAACCCCTTCCGTCAAATATTTGGGGGCTGTAGACCCCCCAAGTATTTGACGGAACCCCTTCCGTCAAATATTTGTGGGGTCTACAGCCCCCAAATATTTGACGGAAGGGGTTCCGTCAAATATTTGGGGGGTCTACAGCCCCCAAATATTTGACGGATGGGGTTCCGTCAAATATTTGGGGGGTGTATAGCCCCCAAATATTTGACGGATGGGGTTCCGTCAAATATTAGGGGGGTGTACAGCCCCCAAATATTTGACGGATGGGGTTCTGTCAAATATTTGGGGGGTCTACAGCCCCCAAATATTTGACGGATGGGGTTCCGTCACATATTTGGGGGGTGTACAGCCCCGAAATATTTGACGGATGGGGTTCCGTCAAATATTTGGGGGGTGTACAGCCCCCAAATATTTGACGGATGGGGTTCCGTCAAATATTTGGGGGGTCTACAGCCCCCAAATATTTGACGGAAGGCGTTCCGTCAAATTTTGGGGGGTGTACAGCCCCCAAATATTTGACGGAAGGGGTTCCGTCAAATATTTGGGGGGTCTACAGCCCCCAAATATTTGACGGAAGGGGTTCCGTCAAATATTTGGGGGGTGTATAGCCCCCAAATATTTGACGGATGGGGTTCCGTCAAATATTTGGGGGGTGTACAGCCCCCAAATATTTGACGGATGGGGTTCCGTCAAATTTTGGGGGGTGTACAGCCCCCAAATATTTGACGGAAGGGGTTCCGTCAAATACTTGGGGGGTCTACAGCCCCCAAATATTTGACGGAAGGGGTTCCGTCAAATATTTGGGGGGTGTATAGCCCCCAAATATTTGACGGATGGGGTTCCGTCAAATATTTGGGGGGTGTACAGCCCCCAAATATTTGACGGATGGGGTTCCGTCAAATATTTGGGGGGTCTACAGCCCCCAAATATTTGACGGATGGGGTTCCGTCAAATATTTGGGGGGTGTACAGCCCCCAAATATTTGACGGATGGGGTTCTGTCAAATATTTGGGGGGTCTACAGCCCCCAAATATTTGACGGATGGGGTTCCGTCAAATATTTGGGGGGTGTACAGCCCCCAAATATTTGACGGATGGGGTTCCGTCAAATATTTGGGGGGTGTACAGCCCCCAAATATTTGACGGATGGGGTTCCGTCACATATTTGGGGGGTCTACAGCCCCCAAATATTTGACGGATGGGGTTCGGTCAAATATTTGGGGGGTGTACAGCCCCCAAATATTTGACGGATGGGGTTCCGTCAAATATTTGGGGGGTGTACAGCACCCAAATATTTGACGGATGGGGTTCCGTCAAATATTTGGGGGGTCTACAGCCCCCAAATATTTGACGGAAGGGGTTCCGTCAAATATTTGGGGGGTGTATAGCCCCCAAATATTTGACGGATGGGGTTCCGTCAAATATTTGGGGGGTGTACAGCCCCCAAATATTTGACGGATGGGGTTCCGTCAAATTTTGGGGGGTGTACAGCCCCCAAATATTTGACGGAAGGGGTTCCGTCAAATACTTGGGGGGTCTACAGCCCCCAAATATTTGACGGAAGGGGTTCCGTCAAATATTTGGGGGGTGTATAGCCCCCAAATATTTGACGGATGGGGTTCCGTCAAATATTTGGGGGGTGTACAGCCCCCAAATATTTGACGGATGGGGTTCCGTCAAATATTTGGGGGGTGTACAGCCCCCAAATATTTGACGGAAGGGGTTCCGTCAAATATTTGGGGGGTGTATAGCCCCCAAATATTTGACGGAAGGGGTTCCGTCAAATATTTGGGGGGTCTACAGCCCCCAAATATTTGACGGAAGGGGTTCCGTCAAATATTTGGGGGGTCTACAGCCCCCAAATATTTGACGGAAGGGGTTCCGTCAAATATTTGGGGGGTGTATAGCCCCCAAATATTTGACGGATGGGGTTCCGTCAAATATTTGGGGGGTGTACAGCCCCCAAATATTTGACGGATGGGGTTCCGTCAAATATTTGGGGGGTGTACAGCCCCCAAATATTTGACGGATGGGGTTCCGTCAAATACTTGGGGGGTCTACAGCCCCCAAATATTTGACGGAAGGGGTTCCGTCAAATATTTGGGGGGTCTACAGCCCCCAAATATTTGACGGAAGGGGTTCCGTCAAATATTTGGGGGGTGTATAGCCCCCAAATATTTGACGGATGGGGTTCCGTCAAATATTTGGGGGGTGTACAGCCCCCAAATATTTGACGGATGGGGTTCTGTCAAATATTTGGGGGGTCTACAGCCCCCAAATATTTGACGGATGGGGTTCCGTCAAATATTTGGGGGGTGTACAGCCCCCAAATATTTGACGGATGGGGTTCCGTCAAATATTTGGGGGGTGTACAGCCCCCAAATATTTGACGGATGGGGTTCCGTCACATATTTGGGGGGTCTACAGCCCCCAAATATTTGACGGATGGGGTTCGGTCAAATATTTGGGGGGTGTACAGCCCCCAAATATTTGACGGATGGGGTTCCGTCAAATATTTGGGGGGTGTACAGCACCCAAATATTTGACGGATGGGGTTCCGTCAAATATTTGGGGGGTCTACAGCCCCCAAATATTTGACGGAAGGGGTTCCGTCAAATTTTGGGGGGTGTACAGCCCCCAAATATTTGACGGAAGGGGTTTCGTCAAAAATTTGGGGGCTGTACAGCCCCCAAAATATTTGACGGAAGGGGTTCCGTCAAATATTTGGGGGGTGTACAGCCCCCAAATATTTGACGGAAGGGGTTCCGTCAAATATTTGGGGGGTGTACAGCCCCCAAATATTTGACGGAAGGGGTTCCGTCAAATATTTGGGGAGTCTACAGCCCCCAAATATTTGACACGACCCCTTCCGTCAAATATTTGGGGGGTGTACAGCCCCCAAATATTTGACGGAAGGGGTTCCGTCAAATATTTGGGGGGTCTACAGCCCCCAAATATTTGACGGAAGGGGTTCCGTCAAATATTCCTGGGGTGTACAGCCCCCAAATATTTGACGGAAGGGGTTCCGTCAAATATTTGGGGGGTCTACAGCCCCCAAATATTTGACGGAAGGGGTTCCGTCAAATATTTGGGGGGTGTACAACCCCCAAATATTTGACGGATGGGGTTCCGTCAAATATTTGGGGGGTCTACAGCCCCCAAATATTTGACAGAACCCCTTCCGTCAAATATTTGGGGGCTATACACCCCCCAAAATTTGACGGAACCCCTTCCGTCAAATATTTGGGGGCTGTAGACCCCCCAAGTATTTGACGGAACCCCTTCCGTCAAATATTTGTGGGGTCTACAGCCCCCAAATATTTGACGGAAGGGGTTCCGTCAAATATTTGGGGGGTCTACAGCCCCCAAATATTTGACGGATGGGGTTCCGTCAAATATTTGGGGGGTGTATAGCCCCCAAATATTTGACGGATGGGGTTCCGTCAAATATTAGGGGGGTGTACAGCCCCCAAATATTTGACGGATGGGGTTCTGTCAAATATTTGGGGGGTCTACAGCCCCCAAATATTTGACGGATGGGGTTCCGTCACATATTTGGGGGGTGTACAGCCCCGAAATATTTGACGGATGGGGTTCCGTCAAATATTTGGGGGGTGTACAGCCCCCAAATATTTGACGGATGGGGTTCCGTCAAATATTTGGGGGGTCTACAGCCCCCAAATATTTGACGGAAGGCGTTCCGTCAAATTTTGGGGGGTGTACAGCCCCCAAATATTTGACGGAAGGGGTTCCGTCAAATATTTGGGGGGTCTACAGCCCCCAAATATTTGACGGAAGGGGTTCCGTCAAATATTTGGGGGGTGTATAGCCCCCAAATATTTGACGGATGGGGTTCCGTCAAATATTTGGGGGGTGTACAGCCCCCAAATATTTGACGGATGGGGTTCCGTCAAATTTTGGGGGGTGTACAGCCCCCAAATATTTGACGGAAGGGGTTCCGTCAAATACTTGGGGGGTCTACAGCCCCCAAATATTTGACGGAAGGGGTTCCGTCAAATATTTGGGGGGTGTATAGCCCCCAAATATTTGACGGATGGGGTTCCGTCAAATATTTGGGGGGTGTACAGCCCCCAAATATTTGACGGATGGGGTTCCGTCAAATATTTGGGGGGTGTACAGCCCCCAAATATTTGACGGAAGGGGTTCCGTCAAATATTTGGGGGGTGTACAACCCCCAAATATTTGACGGATGGGGTTCCGTCAAATATTTGGGGGGTCTACAGCCCCCAAATATTTGACAGAACCCCTTCCGTCACATATTTGGGGGCTGTAGACCCCACAAATATTTGACGGAAGGGGTTCCGTCAAATACTTGGGGGGTCTACAGCCCCCAAATATTTGACGGAAGGGGTTCCGTCAAATATTTGGGGGGTCTACAGCCCCCAAATATTTGACGGAAGGGGTTCCGTCAAATATTTGGGGGGTGTATAGCCCCCAAATATTTGACGGATGGGGTTCCGTCAAATATTTGGGGGGTGTACAGCCCCCAAATATTTGACGGATGGGGTTCTGTCAAATATTTGGGGGGTCTACAGCCCCCAAATATTTGACGGATGGGGTTCCGTCAAATATTTGGGGGGTGTACAGCCCCCAAATATTTGACGGATGGGGTTCCGTCAAATATTTGGGGGGTGTACAGCCCCCAAATATTTGACGGATGGGGTTCCGTCACATATTTGGGGGGTCTACAGCCCCCAAATATTTGACGGATGGGGTTCGGTCAAATATTTGGGGGGTGTACAGCCCCCAAATATTTGACGGATGGGGTTCCGTCAAATATTTGGGGGGTGTACAGCACCCAAATATTTGACGGATGGGGTTCCGTCAAATATTTGGGGGGTCTACAGCCCCCAAATATTTGACGGAAGGGGTTCCGTCAAATTTTGGGGGGTGTACAGCCCCCAAATATTTGACGGAAGGGGTTTCGTCAAAAATTTGGGGGCTGTACAGCCCCCAAAATATTTGACGGAAGGGGTTCCGTCAAATATTTGGGGGGTGTACAGCCCCCAAATATTTGACGGAAGGGGTTCCGTCAAATATTTGGGGGGTCTACAGCCCCCAAATATTTGACGGAAGGGGTTCCGTCAAATATTTGGGGGGTGTACAACCCCCAAATATTTGACGGATGGGGTTCCGTCAAATATTTGGGGGGTCTACAGCCCCCAAATATTTGACGGATGGGGTTCTGTCAAATATTTGGGGGGTCTACAGCCCCCAAATATTTGACGGATGGGGTTCCGTCAAATATTTGGGGGGTGTACAGCCCCCAAATATTTGACGGATGGGGTTCCGTCAAATATTTGGGGGGTGTACAGCCCCCAAATATTTGACGGATGGGGTTCCGTCAAATATTTGGGGGGTCTACAGCCCCCAAATATTTGACGGAAGGGGTTCCGTCAAATTTTGGGGGGTGTACAGCCCCCAAATATTTGACGGAAGGGGTTCCGTCAAATATTTGGGGGGTCTACAGCCCCCAAATATTTGACGGAAGGGGTTCCGTCAAATACTTGGGGGGTCTATAGCCCCCAAATATTTGACGGATGGGGTTCCGTCAAATATTTGGGGGGTGTATAGCCCCCAAATATTTGACGAATGGGGTTCCGTCAAATATTTGGGGGGTGTACAGCCCCCAAATATTTGACTGATGGGGTTCCGTCAAATATTTGGGGGGTGTACAGCCCCCAAATATTTGACGGAAGGGGTTCCGTCAAATATTTGGGGGGTGTACAACCCCCAAATATTTGACGGATGGGGTACCGTCAAATATTTGGGGGGTCTACAGCCCCCAAATATTTGACAGAACCCCTTCCGTCAAATATTTGGGGGCTGTAGACCCCACAAATATTTGACGGAAGGGGTTCCGTCAAATACTTGGGGGGTCTACAGCCCCCAAATATTTGACGGAAGGGGTTCCGTCAAATATTTGGGGGGTCTACAGCCCCCAAATATTTGACGGAAGGGGTTCCGTCAAATATTTGGGGGGTGTATAGCCCCCAAATATTTGACGGATGGGGTTCCGTCAAATATTTGGGGTGTGTACAGCCCCCAAATATTTGACGGATGGGGTTCTGTCAAATATTTGGGGGGTCTACAGCCCCCAAATATTTGACGGATGGGGTTCCGTCAAATATTTGGGGGGTGTACAGCCCCCAAATATTTGACGGATGGGGTTCCGTCAAATATTTGGGGGGTGTACAGCCCCCAAATATTTGACGGATGGGGTTCCGTCAAATATTTGGGGGGTCTACAGCCCCCAAATATTTGACGGAAGGGGTTCCGTCAAATTTTGGGGGGTGTACAGCCCCCAAATATTTGACGGAAGGGGTTCCGTCAAATATTTGGGGGGTCTACAGCCCCCAAATATTTGACGGAAGGGGTTCCGTCAAATACTTGGGGGGTCTACAGCCCCCAAATATTTGACGGAAGGGGTTCCGTCAAATATTTGGGGGGTGTATAGCCCCCAAATATTTGACGGATGGGGTTCCGTCAAATATTTGGGGGGTGTACAGCCCCCAAATATTTGACGGATGGGGTTCCATCAAATATTTGGGGGGTGTACAGCCCCCAAATATTTGACGGATGGGGTTCCGTCAAATATTTGGGGGGTGTACAGCCCCCAAATATTTGACGGATGGGGTTCCGTCAAATATTTGGGGGGTGTACAGCCCCCAAGTATTTGACGGATGGGGTTCCGTCAAATATTTGGGGGGTCTACAGCCCCCAAATATTTGACGGAAGGGGTTCCGTCAAATTTTTGGGGGGTGTACAGCCCCCAAATATTTGACGGAAGGGGTTCCGTCAAATATTTGGGGGGTCTACAGCCCCCAAATATTTGACGGAAGGGGTTCCGTCAAATACTTGGGGGGTCTACAGCCCCCAAATATTTGACGGAAGGGGTTCCGTCAAATATTTGGGGGGTGTATAGCCCCCAAATATTTGACGGATGGGGTTCCGTCAAATATTTGGGGGGTGTACAGCCCCCAAATATTTGACGGATGGGGTTCCGTCAAATATTTGGGGGGTGTGCAGCCCCCAAATATTTGACGGAAGGGGTTCCGTCAAATATTTGGGGGGTGTACAACCCCCAAATATTTGACGGATGGGGTTCCGTCAAATATTTGGGGGGTCTACAGCCCCCAAATATTTGACAGAACCCCTTCCGTCAAATATTTGGGGGCTGTAGACCCCACAAATATTTGACGGAAGGGGTTCCGTCAAATACTTCGGGGGTCTACAGCCCCCAAATATTTGACGGAAGGGGTTCCGTCAAATATTTGGGGGGTCTACAGCCCCCAAATATTTGACGGAAGGGGTTCCGTCAAATATTTGGGGGGTGTATAGCCCCCAAATATTTGACGGATGGGGTTCCGTCAAATATTTGGGGTGTGTACAGCCCCCAAATATTTGACGGATGGGGTTCTGTCAAATATTTGGGGGGTCTACAGCCCCCAAATATTTGACGGATGGGGTTCCGTCAAATATTTGGGGGGTGTACAGCCCCCAAATATTTGACGGATGGGGTTCCGTCAAATATTTGGGGGGTGTACAGCCCCCAAATATTTGACGGATGGGGTTCCGTCAAATATTTGGGGGGTCTACAGCCCCCAAATATTTGACGGAAGGGGTTCCGTCAAATTTTGGGGGGTGTACAGCCCCCAAATATTTGACGGAAGGGGTTCCGTCAAATATTTGGGGGGTCTACAGCCCCCAAATATTTGACGGAAGGGGTTCCGTCAAATACTTGGGGGGTCTACAGCCCCCAAATATTTGACGGAAGGGGTTCCGTCAAATATTTGGGGGGTGTATAGCCCCCAAATATTTGACGGATGGGGTTCCGTCAAATATTTGGGGGGTGTACAGCCCCCAAATATTTGACGGATGGGGTTCCATCAAATATTTGGGGGGTGTACAGCCCCCAAATATTTGACGGATGGGGTTCCGTCAAATATTTGGGGGGTGTACAGCCCCCAAATATTTGACGGATGGGGTTCCGTCAAATATTTGGGGGGTGTACAGCCCCCAAGTATTTGACGGATGGGGTTCCGTCAAATATTTTGGGGGTCTACAGCCCCCAAATATTTGACGGAAGGGGTTCCGTCAAATTTTTGGGGGGTGTACAGCCCCCAAATATTTGACGGAAGGGGTTCCGTCAAATATTTGGGGGGTCTACAGCCCCCAAATATTTGACGGAAGGGGTTCCGTCAAATATTTGGGGGGTGTATAGCCCCCAAATATTTGACGGATGGGGTTCCGTCAAATATTTGGGGGGTGTACAGCCCCCAAATATTTGACGGATGGGGTTCCGTCAAATATTTGGGGGGTGTACAGCCCCCAAATATTTGACGGAAGGGGTTCCGTCAAATATTTGGGGGGTGTACAACCCCCAAATATTTGACGGATGGGGTTCCGTCAAATATTTGGGGGGTCTACAGCCCCCAAATATTTGACAGAACCCCTTCCGTCAAATATTTGGGGGCTGTAGACCCCACAAATATTTGACGGAAGGGGTTCCGTCAAATATTAATGGGGTGTACAGCCCCCAAATATTTGACGGAAGGGGTTCCGTCAAATATTTGGGGGGTCTACAGCCCCCAAATATTTGACGGAAGGGGTTCCGTCAAATATTTGGGGGGTGTACAACCCCCAAATATTTGACGGATGGGGTTCCGTCAAATATTTGGGGGGTCTACAGCCCCCAAATATTTGACAGAACCCCTTCCGTCAAATATTTGGGGGCTGTACACCCCCCAAAATTTGACGGAACCCCTTCCGTCAAATATTTGGGGGCTGTAGACCCCCCAAGTATTTGACGGACCCCCTTCCGTCAAATATTTGTGGGGTCTACAGCCCCCAAATATTTGACGGAAGGGGTTCCGTCAAATATTTGGGGGGTCTACAGCCCCCAAATATTTGACGGAAGGGGTTCCGTCAAATATTTGGGGGGTGTATAGCCCCCAAATATTTGACGGATGGGGTTCCGTCAAATATTTGGGGGGTGTACAGCCCCCAAATATTTGACGGATGGGGTTCCGTCAAATATTTGGGGGCTGTACACCCCCCAAAATTTGACGGAACCCCTTCCGTCAAATATTTGGGGGCTGTAGACCCCCCAAGTATTTGACGGACCCCCTTCCGTCAAATATTTGTGGGGTCTACAGCCCCCAAATATTTGACGGAAGGGGTTCCGTCAAATATTTGGGGGGTCTACAGCCCCCAAATATTTGACGGAAGGGGTTCCGTCAAATATTTGGGGGGTGTATAGCCCCCAAATATTTGACGGATGGGGTTCCGTCAAATATTTGGGGGGTGTACAGCCCCCAAATATTTGACGGATGGGGTTCCGTCAAATATTTGGGGGGTCTACAGCCCCCAAATATTTGACGGATGGGGTTCTGTCAAATATTTGGGGGGTCTACAGCCCCCAAATATTTGACGGATGGGGTTCCGTCAAATATTTGGGGGGTGTACAGCCCCCAAATATTTGACGGATGGGGTTCCATCAAATATTTGGGGGGTGTACAGCCCCCAAATATTTGACGGATGGGGTTCCGTCAAATATTTGGGGGGTCTACATCCCCCAAATATTTGACGGAAGGGGTTCCGTCAAATTTTGGGGGGTGTACAGCCCCCAAATATTTGACGGAAGGGGTTCCGTCAAATATTTGGGGGGTCTACAGCCCCCAAATATTTGACGGAAGGGGTTCCGTCAAATACTTGGGGGGTCTACAGCCCCCAAATATTTGACGGATGGGGTTCCGTCAAATATTTGGGGGGTGTATAGCCCCCAAAAATTTGACGAATGGGGTTCCGTCAAATATTTGGGGGGTGTACAGCCCCCAAATATTTGACTGATGGGGTTCCGTCAAATATTTGGGGGGTGTACAGCCCCCAAATATTTGACGGAAGGGGTTCCGTCAAATATTTGGGGGGTGTACAACCCCCAAATATTTGACGGATGGGGTACCGTCAAATATTTGGGGGGTCTACAGCCCCCAAATATTTGACAGAACCCCTTCCGTCAAATATTTGGGGGCTGTAGACCCCACAAATATTTGACGGAAGGGGTTCCGTCAAATACTTGGGGGGTCTACAGCCCCCAAATATTTGACGGAAGGGGTTCCGTCAAATATTTGGGGGGTCTACAGCCCCCAAATATTTGACGGAAGGGGTTCCGTCAAATATTTGGGGGGTGTATAGCCCCCAAATATTTGACGGATGGGGTTCCGTCAAATATTTGGGGTGTGTACAGCCCCCAAATATTTGACGGATGGGGTTCTGTCAAATATTTGGGGGGTCTACAGCCCCCAAATATTTGACGGATGGGGTTCCGTCAAATATTTGGGGGGTGTACAGCCCCCAAATATTTGACGGATGGGGTTCCGTCAAATATTTGGGGGGTGTACAGCCCCCAAATATTTGACGGATGGGGTTCCGTCAAATATTTGGGGGGTCTACAGCCCCCAAATATTTGACGGAAGGGGTTCCGTCAAATTTTGGGGGGTGTACAGCCCCCAAATATTTGACGGAAGGGGTTCCGTCAAATATTTGGGGGGTCT